>RJVU01063416.1:5305865-5322974 GCA_003731715.1 Anabarilius grahami | reverse complement strand
CAGTACCACCGCCTCGGGCAGCCTCTCGCGGTCTTCACTCCCGCGCTGCCCGAACTCCGCAGCACCGCGATCCCCCTCAGCAGCGAGGGCTCTCAGACAGCATGTCCCTCCTTCCTCCCGGGTTTCGGCACCAATGTAACGCAGTTCGTAAATACGGGAAGAAGGAGGCGGGAACCGGCGAACATTCAACAAAACTTTAATATCAAATAAACAAATACAAAACGAAAGTAATGCCGGCAGACCCTCGCGGACGTCTGCCGGCCACACAAACATAATAAAACATAACATAAAGTCCAGGCCTGGTCCTCTCTCGTCCTTCACTGTCGTCGCTCCTCCTTTTATGCTCCCGGAGCTCCTCCGTGAGAGACTCGAGGCCGGCGCGCCTCCCAGGTGGAGCTCATTATCTCTCGCGCCACCGGCCTCGCGCCGTTCTCTCACGGCTCTCGCCCGCCCTGGTCGCCACAGGGTGGTTGATTATGAATTCACTTTTTAAACTTTAGTTAGCATGTAATGTTGCTGTTTGAGCATAAACAACATCTGCAAAGTTACGACGCTCAAAGTTCAATGCAAAGGGAGATGTTTTCTTTTACAGAAATTGCTTTTTAAGGACTACAACAAATGGCTGGTAGGAACTATAACAAGCTTCTTCTTGGGTTAGTGACATCACAAACCCCAAAATTTACATAAACCCTGCCTCCAGGAACACACAACAAAGGGGGCGAGGTAATGTTGGGCTGCTTTAGAGAAGAGGAAGAGTTGTTGTAATAGAGTATTGTTGCCATGCTGTCATTTTACGCCGGACTGCTTCACAAACGAGGGTCAATTCAATGCTGGATTTGCACAAAACATTAACATGACGGCATATGCTAGTCGATGAGTTGAATCAACTCCACAGCAACTACATAAATGTATCCACTAATCATTCAGAAACGTCCAGTTGCATTCTAAAAGTTGTAACTTCTTCCTGAGTCTCTCCATCAGTGTCCGATTTGAACAATGTAGGGCTGAACAACACCATTACTGACAATCCTCATTTTGGCTGCGTGAGATTCTCCAGCTTTGTTGTTGTTGAGCAACCGAAGCGTGAACTATTAAAGCTCCGCCCCCTTCTTATTTGCATTTAAAGGGACACATCCAAAATTGTCGTGTTTTTGCTCACACCCAAATGGGAGCAAATTTGACAAGCTATAATAAATGATCTGTGGGGTATTTTGAGCTGAAACTTCACAGACACATTCTGGGGACACCAGAGACTTATATTACATCTTGTGAAAAGCGGCATAATAGGTCCCCTTTAATAAAACAATCCATGCCTTATATTCCAAATCATCAGAAGTTGTACAATAACTTTGTGCAAGGAACAGACAAAAGTTAAGTCATCAATCACTGGAAATCTGCCCTTTTACCATATACAGTATCGGCCAAGTATATTCAAACTTCATGCATCACATGACTCATCAATCAAAGCTGTTTGGTGTCAATTAATACCTGGTCTAAAGGCCTCGGCTGTGTCTGAAAGATTATTGTTGCCTCGCTGCCTTAACAGCCAATGACTTTGCAGCGAGTCCTAATTTTGCTGAGTTAGACGCGTTCCCAGGTCAACATATTTTGTTGATCCTGGAACAACATTCCTGTCCGAAAATGTATGCAGGGAAATGATAGGTGAATAACACTGAATAAGCACCTAACCCTGGATGTCAACTTCTTCCCTCAAATCTGATTGGTTGATTGGAATGTTGTTCCAGGATTAACAAAGATGTTGATCCAGGGGTGCGTTTCCCGTACAACGACGTTACTCGCTGCTTCACTGCCATAGTATGATGCATCGTTGAACAAATCAACTAGCTAGTCACGACTGTTTCCCGAAACCGTATTGTTGCAAACCTGTCGTTCGGCCATGTTGGTGAATGACGTCACGCAGGTGGTGAGTAATAACTTCTTTGAATGAATCTGTTTGAGATCAAATTAATGCTAGATTTTTTTTTTAGAGGACTAATTCTCATTTTTATCAATTATTTAGCTTTATTTCCAGATTCAATCATAGGCTCGTTCTTACGTACTAGGCACGTATGCACATTCGCACTCTTCAAAAACGGTGCTTAAAATCTCCTGAAAAACTAAAATATGTAAATGACATTTGTATATATTCGAAATAAAAAATATATATTGTACTTAATGTCAGCTTGCTTATTTTGCTCAAGATAACAATTTATAACATGTCATAAATACAAGAAACTTTGCTTCAAACCACAGCTCGAGAACTGTCGTTCCAACCACACAAGTTTGCGATGCAGAACTTGCGATGTTAGTTGGCTAACAATGCTTTTGGGAAACGCACCCCAGGAACATTATACTTGGTGAAATCAGGTTCTGCGACTTTCGCAGACAACGTGTGAGCATGAAGATTCCTCACGAAACTGATTTCCGGACAGACTTCAGAGGCAGCGTAATGGTTAAATGTATCTAAAACAAAATAGAAGAAGCAATGCTGATAACTAAGTGAATATTTAATAACTACAATAGTAATGTATCTCTAGAAATATAATCAAAAGTGGAAAAAGTAGATAAAACATGTACATTTACACCCAAACAGACCACCAACCGCAACTTTCAGACACCATATTTATTTTTAGCTCAACTGCCAAGGAATGGAACACACATGATTGTGGGATATCTTAGGATATATCTATGCTGCCTTCAATAATCGATCAGATGAAGGTATCTCAGGATGCAACACCATCAGTGGATTCGGATGTGCCTTGTTGCCTTCCTACCTCTGTATGCTGCATGTGAATTTTTCAGCTTTTGGACACAATCCTCATTTTTTAACTGAATACAGGTGTAAATTAGATTTGTGAGCTCCAGCAGAAGGAACGAATCATCTTTGTCTTGTTTTCTCAAGACATTCAAAAGAATGCTTCATTAATAGTGTTGAGTCTTAACGAAATGTATGAGTTTCTAAACATGTAAATGTGTGTTATTTGGAGACCTCAACCCTACTGAATAACTTTATGGAATCTAATTTAAATTGTGCCTCTAATGTAATTGAACTTTCAATATTTCTCAGTCAGATTTAACTAATTGTTGTTAATTAATTATTATGTCTAGTGATTTTATAATTTATAAGCTCAGCTGGTACATAAAACAGGGTTACTACAGGGGGATGTTAAAGTCAACATGAATCATTTGGTAACACTTTAGAATAGGGAACATATTCATTACCCTTAATAAACCCCTAATTTACTGCTTATTAATAGATAGTAAGGTAGTTGTTAAGTTTAGGTATTGGGTAGGATTAAGAATGTAGAATAAGGTCTTGCAGAATAAGGCATTAATATGTGCTTAATAAGTACTAATAAACAGCCAACATTCTAGTAATATGCAAGCTAATAAGCAACTAGTTAAAAGACCCTAAAATAAAGTGTTACCAATCATTTTACTTCCACAATGTGATGTTATTCTAACTGAAATGTCATATTCAGTGTGAGAAAATGTAGGGTGGGACCTTATTATATACATTAAGAATTGATTGAACAGAATTAGGCCAATCTGACTAAAGTTTGCTAAGGCAAGCCACTAGCTAACATACGCTGACATGAAAACTTACATATTTTGTGCATACATTCATGAACATTACTTAAAAACCAGAATCATCTATTAGCAAAGAAAATAGGCTCAATTTTAATTTCCCGTTGACAACTATAATATTTGTAACCCAAGTTCCAAAATAATGTCTACAGAAATATGTCTCTTCTGATGAGGATTCTGTAAATCAAACTAGATAATTTGAGCAACAAACTAATTGCAGGCAGAAGATGGTATGGTGCTTGAGCTATGAATTAATCTGGCATTTGAATATGCAAATTTAATCAGTGTACGGCAATCAAGTTTTCTTTTGTTTTCCAGGCAACTACAGTGACTTTTTCTGTTTGTGACCTCCTTCCATGAGCGGTTTGGAAGGGGGCATCCGTTGTACTCCAATCCTCGGTCAGCATGGGGTTTGAATAATACTGATGCGTTCTATGGGAGAAAAGAGGCACTGATGCAAAGCAATCTAATTATCCAGTCATCAGGCAGGCAGCAGGTGGCCAGGCCTCTGAGCTTTAGAGAGGTAGGGAGATGTTGAATGACGTTCTTACTGCATTAGCAGTGTACCCATGCTCAAACATATGACATAATGGGATGTGTCTCAAAACCTAGAGGGCTCCCTACCTACCAAGTTACCTTTTTTAGGGGAACCACAGGCATATTTTTGATGAAAAGGCTATCTCGAATTGAATGTAGCAAAGTTATGATACCTTCCATTTTACAAGATTCCTCTTTTTTAGGCAAAATAACACAGATCACATATATGCATAAAATGCACATATATTTGTATTGTAATTGTAAACACAATTGTCTTTGGAAATGTTCCTTACAAAAAAAGTACTGTGGTGGTACTATGTTACAGCAATGGTAATGCTATGGTATTGACCATCCTCCATATATAACATGAACCTCATTGTACTATACAGAATACCATGGTGCTAACATGATACAAAAAAAAGGTATATTTATATATTGTCCTCTTCACAAACTACCAAAATACCAATCTTTCATTTGAAAGCCATATTTCTAGCATTTCTAGCATTCTTCCGTCTTAAAAATATATCTAAAGTACAACATATGCTCTCAATGACAAATGCGGAACAGTTAAACAAACTACAGCTGGTCCAAAACGCAGCAGCTAGAGTTCTTACTAGAACCAGGAAGTATGACCATATTAGCCCGGTTCTGTCAACACTGCATTGGCTCCCTGTTAAACATCGTATAGATTTTAAAATCTTGCTAATTACATACAAAGCACTAAATGGTTTAGCTCCCCAGTACCTGAGCGAGCTCTTAAAGCATTATAGTCCTTCACGTCTATTGCAATCTCCGAATTCTGGACAGTTGATAATACCTAGAATATCAAAATCAACCGCAGGCGGTAGATCCTTTTCCTATTTAGCACCTAAACTTTGGAACAGTCTGCCTATCGCTGTTCGGGAAGCAGACACACTCTGTCAGTTTAAATCTAGACTAAAAACACATCTGTTTAAACTTGCATACACAATACATTATCTACTTCTATAATTCAAATCATGTGAATTGTTAGGCTGCATAGATTAGGTCAGCCGGAACCGGGAACACTTCCCATAACACCTGATGTACTCTCTACATCATAAGAAGAATGGCGTCTACGCTATTATTAGTCTCTCTCGCAGCCTGCCAGATCCAGGCCGTATCCAGATGAGATGAAGAACCTGCATCTAGACATGATGATAACGCAGCCCTGACGTTTCAACTAAACTATCCCCTGCGAAGGCCTCCTTCTCTTTCCTTTCCCTATGTATAGATAAAACGTTATCAAAATTATTCCAGTTCGCATAGATCCGTGGACACAACAAATTTTTCTGTATTATGCGGACCAGACAAGTAATTTTGGCAAATATCACTTCTTTAAAAAGACCAAGCGTCTGTGCACATACACACTCAAACACACAAACCTATAGACTAAACACGTAAATGAACGGCAAGAATGTATTAAAGGTATTCGGTCTTCAGTAGGAAAGGTGTCATTTAAGCAGCGCCTAAAGTAATAATTAAGAATTTTTACAACGGAAGTGACTCAATCAAAAACCAACTTTAGCTCGATAAGAATTTTCTTGTCACTGTGAAGCTGCTTTGAAACAATATGCATTGTGAAAAGTGCTATATAAATGAAGATGACCTGACTTGACAAACTGCCTCTAGTAACACACACGATGAAGAAGATGAAGATCCAAGACAGTCTTTATTAGTGTCCACAGGTAAATCCTAACAGAGGCAGGCAAGCAAACGCAACCATAACATTGTGGGCAGTCGTGGCCTAATGGATGTGGGCAGTCGTGGCCTAATGGATAGAGAGTCGGACTTGTAACCCAAAGGTCATGGGTTCGAGTCTCAGGTCCGGCAGGGATTGTCGGTGAGGGGAGTGAATGTCCACCCTCAATACCACGACTGAAGTGAGACCCTTGAGCAAGGCACCGTACCCCCAACTGCTCCCCGGGCGCCGCAGCATTGGCTGCCCATTGCTCCGGGTGTGTGTTCACGGTGTGTGTGTTCACACTTGGATGGGTTAAATGCAGAGCACAAATTCCGAGTATGGGTCACCATACTTGGCCACATGTCACTTCACTTTCACTTTTTCACTTTTGACAAGACCCAACAACACTGAACTAAAACAAGGGAACTAAGGGGTTGGTTACACGACACCGTTTTCAACTAAAATCAGAATTTTTTTTATGTGTTTTGGCCGTTCATTTACCTGACAATGGTGTTCTGAAGGCCTGAAATGCAAACTTTTGAAAACAGAATTCAAAGTGGAAGTTTTTGAAAATGTTATCTCCGTGTAAACTGAAAAAACACGAATCTGTGATGTGTCATGCGTATTACGTGTTTAGTCTATCAAAGTGAAAATAAGGTGTTTTCTGTGAATGTGCGAGACTTGTGATTTATTAGCCGCTATGGGTGGATAGGCATGTGCGAGGCCAGTGCTCTGGCACGTAGTCTTTCTTTACAAAGTGACATCGCCAACTACTTGTCTGGCATGCGTGGTACAGCATTTTTGTCGTTTGTGCGGATCCATGAGAACGGGGATAGTTTGATAACGTTGTCATCTGTCATCTTTGCCGTTTTTAGTACATTGTTGTCAATTAAACGTACCCTAAATAAGCAGGTAATTGAGGATAATTAAAGACGCAAACCTGAACTGAATAACGAATCACAAGTCTATGTAGTTACCAGACAGTGAGTTAGTTAACTCGCTGTCTGTTTTGAGACACAGCCATTGCAATTATTCAAACAGCGAGTAGCCTGTCTTCAGGTATTTGGTCACCATTCCAACTGTTCAACATTTGGTCTTGAATGTAATAAACAAAGTTTAGCTTTAAAATCCCCCTCAGAATCCACATGGGGTAACATGTCCAATCTGTCTTTGTCATGAAAGATTTATATTTGAATAGACCCTTCTAATGAGAATTATCAGCAGGGAAGTCCACACTGAATATGTAAATACATGGGAACAATTTAACATGTGTGGCTAATGTCTGCTGGGTTTTAGGGAGCGATTTCAGTCGCCAAATAACATGTGCCCATCTGCCTGGTGCTAAAGTTCTGTTCTGCCATTCTTTGTGCGAATAGCAACTTTCTGTGAGCATCTCCATTAGTCCTTATTGGATGGCTTGATAAAGTCTTTTTAATGCATTCTAGAGTTCAGGAGACTTCACTGGCTTGTTTCTGCATTTGTGGTAAATGGGACGACATTAACATTCTTATGTGTTTGTGTTTAGTTGAGTGCTTTTCTCACAAGCCCTGTCAAAAAATAAGCGACTAATGTTATTCCGCAGAACAATATGCTCTTGTGCAGAATGGAAGTAGATTAAAACATTTAGCATTTATATATTAGTATAAAAAATGCTTTAAGAAGCTATATGCATTTGAATTTAGAGTCTCTATCTACTGGGAATTATGGAGCCCCTAAAGGCAGGTTAAAAAATAAGATTATATTTTAATGCATTTGTTTTCCTCCTGAGAACATTTGCGAATGCTTGCAAACCTTTTGCGTTCCTTTGAGAAACTTTGCATTTGATTGCAAAACATTTGTGAGGAAAATATGAAGTGGGAGGAAAAACTATATTTACAGTGCTTAAGAAAGTGAACGCAAAATTTCTTGGGGGAACACAATACTTTTGCGAGAGAACGGAAATGTTTTGCGAGCGAACGCAAAGTTTCTCTGGAGGACATCGACGATTTTGTGACAACACAAATGTTTTGCGAGTAAATGTAAAGTTTCTCAAGGGAACGCAATACTTTTGCAAAAGAATGCTAAAGTTTTACGAGCAAACACAAAAGCTGAATGACTATCATGAATGGCTAGCATTTTTCCTCCCATCTCAGATGTTTTCCATCACCATGTCCCTTTAGAAGATCTCCCCTCTAAATTATAAATTGTATCTGTCATGTGCTCATTTGTTATTAAGATGAAAACAGAAGAAACACATTCAACCAAATGAATGAATACAGCAACAACAGTAAGCAGACTGTAGCTTAGTGATACAAACAATTGGAATGCTAAGTGCGATAGCTGCTTCTGTCCATGGTACATGCTATTGCATATGTATAAAAAAGTGACGAGCCCTTTGATATGTCCCACCCGACTTCCTGTTTCAATGGGAAATACAACCACACACTGCACTTCAAGAAAATTTACAAGGACTTTTAACATTGACCAAATTGTCGGGCCAACATTAAAAGGAATTCACCAATTTACTTCCATAATGTAATGTATTTTAGTATATTCAATGAGGATAAAAAAAAAAGCAAGGAGGGACTTGATTTTATCCACCAGGAACTGCCTATTTGACTTTTAGTTATTATTATTCAACAGCCCACAAGGCCTGTCCATCACCTTCCATTGATAACAAAACAGGTAGCCCCACCCTAAACTCGTGCCATTGGTTGAGACAGAATTTGATATAGCAAACCGCTCAGACAAACACAGCAATGTTTTGAAGAGTTGTAATCGAGACCAGGGACCCAAATAATTATGGTTGTTGAACAAACTCAGGGTTATCGTATTAGTTTGAGTTGGCAAAACCAAACAGGCTTTGTTGGTACCATAATCATCATCTTTTTTTCTCTGTCAACTCAGGCTTTGATTTTGAGTTCATCAATAACAATGGAGTGCATACATGTGAAACTGTGACATCAGGAGCGAACAGTCAATCGTGTCTTGAAACATAGAGAAACTCCAATTCACTTCTCGCAAGAGAGTCAGTACGATTCACTTCTCTCTTCTGCCGAAGATTAAGAGATCATTGCTTTATTGTGTCAGAGGTGTGTCACTTTACTCACAGCTGATTGGTCCAATCTCTTACCCAGAACATAACTTTCCACAGAGAAGGTTACCCATGGAGCATATACTATAAACCATAAACAGTTTAACTAACGTATACTGGAAAGTACCTTTTACTCAAAATGTGTCAAAAAGTTTAACTATTATTTTTGACTTCATTCAACATCTATCAGAGATTTAAGTTAACACTAAATATTTTTTTGAGTTTTTACAACTCCGCTAAAGTTTAGGGTTCAGGAAACTTGAAAAAATAGATTCAACCATAACCAAATATTTTAATGTCAAACATACACACCCTCTAATGGCGGGTTTTTACCAAAATGTGCACTCAGACGCTTTCCATCCACACAGATACCCAGACATTCGCAGGGCAGTTGGATTCGACAGCAGGTCAATTCAAGTCCAAATACATGCATTTTTATTTCAATAGCTACAAAAATATGCAAGTATTCAGCTGTTTATAATAATGTTGCAGACTGGTCTAATTAGTATCGGCTACACTCACATCATCCACCCACAGGTTAGTTTATAAAACTTTGAGTTGCATTAAATTAAGATGAACAAAACACTAAATATATTTTTTTATTTAAATTACTGTTTATTTGTAATTTACAGTTATAAAAAAAAAAAAAAAAAAAAAAAAANAAGAGGCAATAGAGGCGATCAGTTGCCTCAAATTTTTTGAGTTAGTAGAAGTTATCCGGGTTTACAATGTATGGGATGATCAGCCTAGCTACTTTTAAGGTGCCTAAAACCCAGGGTTGGCACAAACTAAACTGAAACATACCTGGCTAGCCTAAGTAGGTCAAGCCAGAATCAAGAACCAGATCCAAATGCTCCCAAGTCCATGACAAGGCCAAGGCAGTGAAAAAAATGTTCAATATTGTACAACAATACTGCTCTGTAAGTCAACCTACCAACGGCTTACTTATTGTCTCTGCACGTTAAACAGCAATAAGAGAAAGTATTTTAATGCCAAAAAATACATTTTCATTTTTAAAGCACGCTAGTCTTTTTCAGGGTAAATTTTAATTTGCACTCTCTTGTTTTCTTACCTTTTCTGCATTATCTTGTAGAACGTAAAAAGACAGCATTTTTTTGCAGATACCAGCTTCATTAATTCACCATTTGTGAGTTTCTAGGCTGATTTGCAGGGAAAAAAGTGTGTTTTCTGTGATCTCTGGGAGATGATGAAGGGGAAGTGAATGACAAGACTCATCCCGTATGACTTCAGAATGTGCACAAAGCTTTGCAGTACATCCCTTTGCCTTTTACATCATCATTGTTTCCTCTAATGTGAAGACAGACACAGTCAAGTCTTTGTATGCTTGTGTTGTCTGATTTGAGTGATCCTCTGGGGTGGCGATGGAGACAGTTTAAGCTCCTTATCAGCATCAGGACAATATGAAAGCCAGTTGTAAACATTGTACAGCAGCCCCAAACACTCTTTGGTACCCTCCACGCATTCTTTCTCCTAGTTACGCTCCAGAACAAATCGGATGGATTACAGGTGATATGCTGCATGGATCTAACCTGACTTTGATTGGAGATCGTCCAGCAGGCTGCTGCTAATGAGGCTGCGGAATTGAAGGTTTTCACAATGCTGAAATCTGTTGTATATGTTCAGAGATCTATTTAGGACTATAAAGGAGCAGCATTTAGGATTTCGCAACGGGCTGTTCTGTATCCCCAATAAAATCTCTTCCTTGATGTGAGCCAGTAAAGATTTCTTTACTGCCTAAGAAGCAATCAGTGTAACACCTGAAATGCAAATTGATTTGATTGGGTCAAGCTCTGATTCAAAACCAAAATAACCATCTACTGCCTACATAGACAGCTGCCTCTTAAGGAAGCATCTTAAGTTAAATGGAACCTCGAAATTTACTTATTTGGATCACTCAACAGGGAACTCCAACAAAAGTAGTTACTTAAGGCTACATCCACACGAAGCCGGAGCTTACCCTATCCGATCTTTTTTTTCCCCTCGTCTCAAGAAATATCTGCGTCCACACGAAACCACTGAAACAACTAAAAACAATGTAGTATACATGCCAGACCATTATGTGGCGCTGTAATTCTGCCACAGAGATACACTTACAGCAGCGAATAAGACTTGGAGCACGCGCATAAACCTTGTGCGCTGTATACAAACTATAGTAAAGCTTAGAAATAACGCTTTATTTTGGCTCAGTGGCTTCTGCAACACTAACAAAAGCATCTAGAGTCTGCTATTGTTGTTGTTGTTGCTGTTTTGTGCTGTTAGAGGCGTCTGACTAGGGTCGACACGTGGGGTGATGACATCATTGTTTCACAAAATATACGGATTGGCTGTCCACACGAAAACGCAAAGACGGCGTTTTCAGATTTATCCACTCTGGGACCTGGTTTTAAAAAAATAGCGTTTTCACCTTCCGAAAACGCCGGATCCGTGTGGACGAAACGCCTATCTGATATAAAATTTGTGCGTATTCACAAAAACGCGTCTCCGTGTGGACGGGGCCTAAGTTATGTGCATGACAGACATGACCAACAGATTATTCCAATAGAGTTTGGTGTTAGCATGTTGCTAGGCTAAAATCATGATGCATTGGTAAACATAAACATTACATGGCACACACAAATATTGCCTTAAAGTTTTTTTTTATACTTTTCAGTATTGAACAATACAAAAAAAAAATAATCACTAAGCTTGTCACAATGCATTCTGGGATTGTCTTCAATGGAAAAAATGATGTTATAACCCTGTTGAAAAAAACTGCATATGCTGGTTAGGTGCACTTCACCAGCTTAAATCATCTCATAACCAATTAAGGACCAGCTTAAACCAGCTGCCATGCTTCAAAACATTCCTAATCAGCATTTGCTGTTTTTTTCTTTTTTCTTCTTCTTTTTTTTTTTCAACAAGGAAGGCAGCATAATATTTCTGTCAACATTATGGAACATACTGTCTAGATAGGAAGCTCACTAGGTTTTGGAACAGAGCATGGTGCCTTTGTTAGGTTGAGGCCTAAATTCACTCAGCTAGACTTAAATGAATCAAATGTGTTCCTTGATAACAAAACTGTGTTTGTGAACTACAGCAGGATGGAAATTGCAATCTCTGTGCTTTTTTGCCACTTTGCCCTGCTCTGGGTCAGGTCACAGGGCTTTGTGCTAGTTTCACACTAGAGTGAGCCTGAAAAGCACCTGGAAATTATTATGTGCTATCAATCCTAGTCCTGTCTGTCTCCACAGTGCCTTCAAGGTGAAGCTTGTCTCTATCAGGATGTGATGAATGACTTTATCTGCTCAACTGGCCATTTAAAAAAATATATTTTTAAGACCATCACACAGGGTCCTGAGAGCCTGCTTCCATTGTTCACCCAGTCATCCTGTGTGTGAGAGGTGGTCATAGTGTTAAAGTGGGTTACATGTGCATGCGCTCTCATGTGTGCATGTTGTTTAATTGTTGTAGAAGTACTTTTTATTGATTTATTGAATAAGTAGGGGAGACCTTGGCAGTTTCTCAAGGGGGCCACAGTGTCTGAAGGGTAACCTGAAAGGGTTAGTTCACCCAAAAATGAAAATTCTGTCATTAATTACTCACCCTCGTTCCACACCCGTAAGACCTTTGTTCATCTTTGGAACACAAAGAGAGTTATTTTTGATAAAAGCCGATGGCTCAGTGAGGCCTGCTTTGCCAGCAAGATAATTAACACTTTCAGATGCCCAGAAAGCTACTAAAGACATATTTAAATCAGTTCTTTTGACTACAGTGGTTCAACCTTAATGTTATGAAGCGACAAGAATGCTTTTTGTGCGCCAAACAAAATGACTTTATTCGACAATATCTAGTGATGGGCGATTTCAAAACACTGCTTCATGAAGCTTCGAAGATTTACGAATCTTTTGTTTCGAATCAGTGGTTCGGAGCGTGTATAAAACTGCCAAAGTCACGTGATTTCAGTAAATGAGGCTTTGTTACGTCATAAGAGTTGAAAAATTTCAATGGTTCACCACTGGGGGACGTGACTTTGGCAGTTTGATACATGCTCCGAACCACTGATTCGACACAAAAGATTCGTAAAGCTTCGAAGCTTCATGAAGTAGTGTTTTGAAATCGCCCATCACTAGATATTGTTGAATTAAGTCATTATTTTGTTTTTTTGGCGCACAAAAAGTATTCTCGTCGCTTTATAACATTAAGGTTGAAACATTGTAGTCACATGAACTGTTTTAAATCTGTCTTTAGTAGCTTTCTGGACATTTGAAAGTGTTAATTATCTTGCTGTCAATGGAGGCCTCACTGAGCCATTAGATTTTATTCAAAATATATCCATTTGTGTTCTGAAGATGAATAAAGGTCTTACGGGTGTGGAACGGCATAAGGGTGAGTAATCAATGACAGAATTTTCATTTTTGGGTGAACTAACCCTTGAAGACTGATGAGTAAAGCCCAAATTATAGTTCACTTTTTATGCGTACGCAAGGGTCAGCGTACAGTGCGCATGACGCAAATTTCGTCATCAGAAGAGTATGAGCATACTGTACGCGGACCGTCTTATTTTTTCTAACCGCTCGTAATTGCACGTGCACATTTTGCACTAAAGTAACAGGTTACATGCACTCGCATGCACTTTAACCCAAGGAGAAAAGCTGTGCTCTACTGAGTGCTGTAGCCATTAGGGACAGAGATGATTTCAAAAGAAAATGCAAACATTTAATTTTTTTTGCATTTTTTTTTACTTTATCCACAAGGTGGCAACTGTGCCCTGGTTCACAAGGTTATTAAAAGAAACTGCATAAACAGAACAGACCGGAGTGCATGCAAGCTACAACGACAATGGAGGCATACATAGATGAGAGCTTGTGCGGAGAGGTTAGAAAGTACCCTCAACTGTAGCATGAAAGAATACAAAGACGTTTACATGGGTTGTAACTCGTGGCAAGAGATTGCTCAAAACTGCGCATACGTTGAATGCCTGTGTATGCGTCAGAGTCGAATGAAGTATACTTTCCAAGGCTGTGTATTTGACTGTGCGCGTACACTAGCGTGCGCGTAAAAAACGAAATATACCCAGGGCTTTATGATGCTGAAAATTTAGCTTTGCCATTACAGGAATAAACTGAATTTTAATATATATTTAAAAAGATTTTAAAATATTTTAAAATAGAATAATATTCCACAATATTAGTTTTTTTTTTTAATTATATTTTTGTATCAAATAAATGCAGCCTTGGTGAGCATAATAGACTTCTTTCAAAAACATTAATTATACAAAACTTTTGACTTGGTATAGCATATTTTTAAAAATATAATTATTATCAGTGAGTTTTAAATGACTTTTGCTTATGGCAATGACCATTACCGGCCTCCTTAGTCAATGATAAACTAAACATTCCAATCTTCTCCTGCAAAACTGAAGCAGAAAATGCTTGTTCTCTCCTTGGACTGAATGAATATATCAAATGAAGCCACTTTGAAAGAAATACTTTCTATGTCTGCTCAGTACATTTAACATAGACTGCATATGAACAGTCTTTCTTTTGAAATCATCTCTGTCCCTAATGGCTACAGCACTCAGTAGAGCACAGATTTTCTCCTCGGGTTAAAGTGCATGCGAGTGCATGTAACCTGTTACTTTAGTGCAAATGTGTGTGGTTAGCAAATATAGTCAGTTAAATGAGGGAGTGTAGAGGTTTATCACCTGGTGTAAATGAGAATCAGTTTCAAAGACAAACTAAAGGAAATCCGATTCAGATTTAATGATGTGTGAGCTTGGAAGGAGCATGGCCTGCTGCTGTTGGCTGAAAACGGATTGATTAATGAAAACATCCTATCTGTTCAAAAGTTTTCTTCTGAGGAATTATGTCAAAAAAGTACTGAGACTTAATAGCCTTAAGTCTGGAATGCACTACATGACTTTTGCCACGGTTTACAGTCTGGAGGAGTCAACGTGTGTTGCCGAAAGTCAAAGTGAATTGTGGATTGGCATTTACCATCTGCCCCGTGGAGGAAGACGTCACCAGTGCCACTCTGGACCCAGAACACAGCCAGCCTCCTCCTACGCCCTTCACGGATGAAACACCAGGATCCGCAGTCGCCAAGCACAAGCCTGCCACCAGAGGTGTAAAGGCTTCATAATCATATATTCAAATCTCTGTCTTTTGTTCAAGATAATCAATGGTACTGCAGCTCCTCCTTTAAAAAAGTTTATCTTACTGAGCTCAGAAAGTACATCTCGAGCCACTCGGTCGACTGCTCGGGGCGAGTGTAGGATTCCTTTGTGTAAAACAGCATTTGGTAGCTCAGCTTTCTCAAGTGTGGCCATCAGACAGTGGAATAAGTTGCCAACAGAGCTTACCACGTGTAAATTTTACAAAATTTTCACATCGGGTCAAAAAATGGCTTCTTCTAAAACAAACATGTTCACATAATGTTAGTAATTGATGTGTATGTGAAAGCATATTTGTAAATGCATGCAGAGGAATGAATGAAGGGTGTGATCGTTTTAATGCTGTTTTTGGGATAAATGTATTATTAACTTGATTTGTTGACATCAGCCTGTCCAGGGACTACAGGTGTAAATTAGCACAAGTGCTACAACCTGGTAAAATGCATCTCTCCTTCTTAAGGTTAATGTATATTTTACACTGTCCCTGTTTAAATAAATAAATAAATGAAATGAGAAAAGAGTTCCTGAAAACCATACTTGAGTAAAAGTATAGATACCTTACAGTGAAAATTTCCCCATTACAAGTTACAAGTCACCAATTCCAATATGACTTGAGTAAAAGTCTTAGAGCATCTGATTTTAACAGTACTGAAGTATTTTACTCACACTGAATGTTGGTTCCAAGATGCACAAGTCCTCGACACCTAAGAGACATGCCAGTGAAAATAAGAAACAATTGATTTGTAAGATGAGAAATCATGTTTATTTTCTAAAAACAAAATAAAACTGAACACCTCAATACTGCTATAAATCAAGGTTGACACTACAGCCTCTTAAACGTCTACAAACTCTCAATTCTCAGTTAAGCTCAAGTACTCAAAAAGGCCATAAATAAACCAATATCCTTCAAAAAGGTCTTGGCAATGTAGCGGAAAAATAAAATAATGTTAAGCAAAATTAAATAGTCAAAGTCTACTTGCACTGGATGTGCTGGTTTCTACCTCATCATCGGCTGCAGTCTTTACCTCATCTCCTAAATCAAACACCCATTCAGCAACTACCTGCCCCGCCCACTCTCCTGCTGCTGAGGGTGAGCTGTACTAAGCCTCTGTGAACTGTTATGAGGAAATGGAAGAGGTTATTCCCATCTCTGCTTGTCCAACCCAGCTCCAAGTCTACTCTGGCTCCGCTGGTCTCACCCAGCTCCAAAGTCTCCCACCTCCCCAATGGTACCACCCAGGCTCTCTCTCCCACCTCACCAAGCCAGTCTTTCAGCGCCACCGCCACTCTGCTGCACGGATGCTCCTTGGATCCCGTCTCTACCTCAGCACGTCATCCAGTCAGCTCCGCCTTGGCTCCTCCCTCCCTCAGCTCCACCTGGGTCTATCGTCCTTACGGCTCCACGGGCTCTCTCATTCCTCTGGCTCTCCAGATCTCTCTTTTGGACTTGGTTAGTCAGTCATAGCGTGAGGACGCGCCTTCCTGGAGGGGGGTGTTATGTCAGGAGTATGTTCATTTGTGTTTTGTTTTCATTTTCATTCTGTTCTCTGTTCCAGTTTGCCCAAGTTCTGTTTCCTAGTTAGATTCCATAGCTACTCAGTTTCACACGTTCTAAGTTCCATTTATTACTCTGTTTATTTAAGCTCTTAAATGTCCTCAGTTCATTGTCGTCAATGTTGTACGTGGTTGTTATTTATGTATTTCTCCCTGTGTTCTTCTGAGTGTTCAGTGTTGAATATTATTAAAGACTGTTTCTGTTCTATGCTTCATCATCGTGCGATCATTACTGCAACCCTTTTGTGACAATGTCATCCAGACTTGCCTTGCTCTGTGACTTACTTTTTTTTCTGTGGAACATAAAGGATATTTTGAAAAATGTCTGAGTTTTTTTTTTTTTTACTCACAAAAGAGACTTATACAGGTTTTCAGCATTTCATTTATTTTCATGCTATAGTGCGAACGCCTTTGATTTGATTAAACACTGAAGTGGGACTAAAGTTTATTGATTTTTTTTCTCTTTGATTTGTTTGAAACATT
>RJVU01063416.1:5277547-5296819 GCA_003731715.1 Anabarilius grahami | reverse complement strand
CATTACACTACAGGCTGCAGCGAGAACAGTCTGTCACCCACGGATAGTCAGCTAAACAGAAGGTTATTAACAGAGTAGGTTTATCACTGAAAATTGTATTGGGTAACACTTTATTTTACAGTGCCGTAGATACTATAGTAAGTACATGTAGTGACGTGTAATAACAGTAAATTATGCATAATTACAACTAATTTACCCTAAACCAAACCCTAACCCAAACTGTAACTCTATAGTAAGTACATGTGGTTAATTGATAGTACTCAGTACTTATTTGAGTAATTACAATGTAACTACAGCACAGTAAAATAAAGTGTAACCCTGGATCCTTAACTGGAAACTGAAAATAACTCACTCCCGCTAAAATTTACCCTTTGAATTTGTGCACCTGCAACAAGACAAGTCAACACCATTGTGACTAAGATTTATTTCCTATTTATTACGTGTTTTTGTAGGCCAACTTATAATACTCAAAATTTTATTTACATTTTTTTTTATTTACACTATTTAGACATTTCAGCACGTAACCCAACGTCACAAAGCAAAACAAATTTAAAAATCTTAATGGTCCTAAAATAGGCTACATTTTTTTTTTATTTCTCAATTTATTTCTTTTGAGTTTGGCTTTAAATATGGCCTGGGCATGTTTTCATGTGTTTCTCCCTAAGAAAGCATGTCAGACTAAAATTCTTCCTGTTTAGGAGATACACAGTGTTTGTACACAAAGCAAAGGAAAATTAGAAAGAAAACAAATGCATGGTTCCACCATTGACAGATTTTAAAATAAAAGCCAAAAAAAGATTTCACTGAAATATATAAATAAATGACTCCATAAATAGGCAGTGGAGGAGATATCAGCAAAAGGCAAGGCAAACATTCATCTTTAGTACAAAACAACACAGCACATCTCTCTTTGAAATTTGTAAAGCTAGTGAGTTGAATTGTTTGGCGTACGGTGGCGAGCCGAGTCTCTGGGGAAGGCTTTGTTATTCTAAAAACACATTTCTGTGGGAAACAGAAACTTTTGAGGTTTCTGTGTGGTAAAGTAACTAGCTTTTCTGTAGCAGCAGTGATAAAGGTTTCTAAACACATCTGACGTAATTGTGAGCGTAAAGCTGTCAGCAGAGATAACGGACAAGAGGATATATTGTGAAAACGGGCAGCTGTATTCAGTTATGCTTTCATGGGCGCAACATTCAGCGACATCAGCCAAGAGGTATTACAAGCCTTGGCAAAGATCAACTGCATTATTGTCAGTGATAAGTAGGGGCCATTAGCATAACTGAGACTATCACAACTGGGCACCACAGTGTAAAACATGCTAGCTTATTCAAAGTGTACAGACCAATGTGGTAAACCGATCTACTTAGAAGTGCAGCATCTGGACTGAACATACTGAAAATATATGGAAACAATTACCAAGTTGTTTCATAAAAATTGAGTGCTATATGGGGTTATTGATTCCACCCTTTACACGGAGAAGGTGCCAACTTCACTGTTTTATTCATGTTTTTAGCTTGTTTGGCTTTACTTCTAAACCTAACACATACAATGACAGATCAGCACTTGGTCCAGACAGCCGTTATGAGTTGTGAAATGGCAAAACTGGCAACTTTTTGCATGATCAGTAGTTGTTCACTACAAGATTTTTTTACTAATTAAAGGGATAGTTCACCCAAAAATGAAAATTTCCCCATGATTTACTCACCCTCAAGCCATCCTAGGTATATATGACAATCTTCTTTCAGATGAACACAATCAGAGATATATTAAAAAATTATCCTTAGTCCTCCAAGGTTGATAATGGTTGTGAATGGGGGGCCGCGTTTTGAAGTAAAAAATAATGCATCCATCCATAAAAAAAAAAGTAATCCATACGACTCCAGTGGGTTAATATGGCCTTCTGAAGCGAAGCGAAGCGATGTGTTTTTGTAAGAAAAATATACATATTTAAAACTTTATTCTAACGGGAAAGCCTCAGGCCCTGATGGGTTTGGTGTGGAATTCTATAAGGCTAATGCAAATGCAATTGGTCCTTTGTTGCTTAGAATGGTAAATCATTTGATTGAAAAGAAAATATTTCCAGATTCTTTTTATGAGGCACATATATGCCTTTTAAAGATAAAAGACAGAGATGTTACACAGCCCTCTAGTTACAGGCCAATAAGTCTCCTCAATTGTGATCAAAAAGTGATTGCCAAGATTTTGGCAACACGTTTAAATAAACATGTGGACTCGTTAATTCACACAGATCAAACTGGCTTTGTTCCAAGAAGATTTTCTTTTTTTTAATTCACGTCGCCTGCTAAATATTTTGTATAGTAATCAGAGTAAGAGTTCCAAGGCAGCTGTTCTTTTGTTAGACGCCGAAAAGGCTTTCGACTGTATTGAATGGAGCTATATGTTTTCTGTTTTGGATCGGTTTGGCTTTGGTGAGAATTTTAAACTATTGATAAAAATGCTTTATTCTTCCCCCAAATCTGCAATACTTACTAATTCGGATAGGTCTTATTTTTTTCCTCTACAACGTGGTACACGACAGGGCTGTTGTTTAAGCCCACTGTTATTTGATTTAGCTTTAGAACCCCTGGCCATCCATCTTCGTAATCATCCTGGGATCAGGGGTATATCATACGGTCGTACTGCGGTTAAGCTGTCCTTATATGCAGACGATCTGCTTTCATATTTGAGTGATCCTTCTTCTGCTTTGCCACTTTTAATGGAATCACTTGAGGTTTTTGGCTCTTTTTCTGGTTATTCTATAAACTGGGAGAAGAGTGTATTCATGCCCTTGGGTGAAGGACTGGATGCACACTTTCTGAGGTCATTACCCTTTAGAATAACAGAGGATCACTTTACTTATTTAGGGTTAGTCATTCCCAAAAAATTTAAACATATTTTCAGTTTAAATTTCAAGGAAGCCATAAATAAGTTAAAAATCTCTATAGATAAATGGAGGGTCCTTCCGTTATCTTTAATCGGTCGGGTTAATGCCATTAAAATGGACTCCTTGCCTCGATTTATCTATCTTTTTCAAAATCTGCCTATATATTTGCCACATTCTTTTTTTAAACAATTAGATTCTGTCACTTTGCCATTTATTCGGGGCTTTAAATCACATAGAATTTCTAAGGCCCATTTGCAGAAGCTGAAAGAGTTAGGTGGTTTAGCACTCCCTGATTTCCGTCATTATTATTGGGTTGCTAATGCAAGAGCTATGATGTTCTGGCGGATTAACAATCAAGCTGCCGATAATTTGATGGATACAGACCCAAAGCGGCTGTATATCGAGGCTAGGTCAGTTGTTGAATGCTCCCTTGCTGCTATTCTTTTTTCTAATCCTGTATCTTTAAAGAAATTAAAATGTAAGAATTTTGTTGTGCTCAATTCCATCAGAATTTTAAAACAAATGAAGACCGCGTTGAATATTATGTGTCCTTCTGTGCGCCTGCCCATTTGCAATAATCAATTTTTTGCCTGGCCTGTTGGATCAGGTATTTTGACTGTGGAGAGGCAAAGGACTAACCACTGTCAAGGACTTTTATATAGGTGACAAATTTGCCACCTTTGAACACTTGTATAAAACCTTTTTTTTTAAAGGATTTGCCTCAGGATTATTACATGTACGATATTTTGGGCCAACCTCCTGTGGACAAACATTTGGTGACAATTTGTTTCTTTGTTTGTTTCTCATTTTGCAGTGTCTTCAGATCACCTCAAAGTAGCGTGGGAAAATTATATCGGAATTAAGATCTCAAATGAGATTTGGGAAGAGGGACTGAAACGAATTCATACCTGCTCTATTAATGCCAGATTACAATTTATACAGTTTAAAGTATTGCATAGGTTACACTTTACCAAAACTAAACAATCAAATTTACCCTTCAGTTTCCCCATTATGTGACAGATTTAAGAGCTCAGATGGCACGCATGCTCATACTTTTTGGTTTTGCCCTGAGATTTCTGAGTTTTGGAAGAAAAATTTTCAGTGGTATTCAAATGTTTTTGGAGAAAATATCAGTCCAGACTTTGAATTAGCATTGCTTGGGTGTTCTGACCCTACACTAGCATTAACACATTCTCAGCAATTGTCTCTTATGTTTGGTATGGTGGTAGCTAAAAGGGTGGAGTGGAAGTCCACTTTACCGCCCAGTTTTCATAAATGGTTGGCGGAGATGGTTGCTGCCCTTAAGCTCGAAAAGATTCGCTTTTCCAGGATTGATGCTTCTAAAAAATTCGATAAAATCTGGCGCCCCTTCCTTAGGTATCTGTTTAAGAGTTGAATTTGCTTGAGCATTCATGTAAATCAATAGCTTCACTGATGTATTTCTTCACTCCATGTTTTGTTTGTTTGATTATGTATGTTTTTGTCTAAGATGTTTTTTTCATTGTATCTGGTGCCTGTTCGTGGGGGGTGGGGGGTGGTTCTCTTTTGTTTGTTTCCTTTTTTTGTGTGTATAGTATATTTATGTATACATCGAGATTTTCATCTGTTTTATGTTTATATAAAAACTGTTATAAATAAAATTATAAAAAAATAAATAAATTCAAATAACTAGCTTCCGGCGGACGACCGTATGCAGAACGCGCAAGTCGATTTGTGGCGGAAAAATATCCTTTGACCTGACGCACAATGTAATGACGAACGCGAAGGGGCACAGAGGATAGAGCAAAACAAATCACTGGTCACGGATTAAAAGGATAATTTTTAAAGAGAAATTTCAGAGGATTTCTATATAAGAGAGGAAATTAAGTTTGTTGCACAGCCCTATTTGTTTGAACCGCGAGATGCGTCTAAGCTTACGATACTCCTACATCCTGCATCATACATCGTGTCACAGGTTACTCATTTGGCGCAAGTCAGCTTGCACATTCTGTGTAGGGTCATCCACCGGAAGCTAGTTATTTGAATTTATAAAGTTTTAAACATGGATATTTTTCTTACAAAACTGCATCGCTTCGCTTTAGAAGGCCTTTATTAACCCCCTGGAGTCGTATGGATTACTTTTTTTTTTTTATAGATGGATGCATTCTTTTTTACTTCAAAATGCGGGCCCCCATTCACAACCATTATAAACCTTGGAGGACTATGGATATTCTTAAATATATCTCCGATTATGTTCATCTGAAAGAAGATAGTACACCTAGGATGACTTGAGGGTGAGTAAATCATAATTTAAATTTTTGGGTGAACTATCCCTTTAAGGTGCTGGCATACTAGCACTTTTGCACCCAGGTTCTTTGAATGATTTGAATACTGTTTTCCGAAGTGTGAACCCATGAACCATACATACGTGACTTTATGTATGTACATGTAACATGAGTCTGCTTAAAAAAGGTGGTCTGGCCGCTAACTCGGAATGTTCTCAAAACGTTCTGGCAAGGGTTTCTTAAAGTTATGAACAAACGTTATACCAGTAACATAATAGAATGTTTATTCAAAGTTATCTGGGGGTGTATTTACAAAACATCTTAAGGCTAAAAGTAGCTCCTAATGTGCCGATTTAGGAGAAGCTCTTAAAAATAATGGCCGTGTCAGTCCTAAATTTTTGCTCTAAGAGTAGTTCACAAAGCATTTTAGCACTGAAACTAGCTCCTAAATCTGTGAAAGGTTAAGAGTAGTCAAGAGGACTCTTACGTCACTAAGACCAACTCACAAACAATCCAAAAAATGGCTGTTGCTGGCAATCTGCCTCAGCAATCCTCCCAAAGACACGGTACACCATTAAGGCAATAGAGCTTTGGGTAGTGAGCCTTTTCTTTATAAATGCAATAAATATTTTAATGTATAGATTTTAATCTGCGATGACATAATGTAATGAAGAGTCCACAGAGTGCGGATCCATCTGCAGCTTTTTATTAAAACACAGCAGTGTTACACACAAGGGCAAAGCAGTACCGTAAACAGGGACAGGCAGAGGTCGAGGCTGGCAGCAGAGAGTCAGAGTCAGATCACAGGCAGAGATCAAGACAGGCGGCAAACAAACACAGTCCAGGGCACAGGCAGAGATCGGGGTAGGCAGCAAAGGTTCAGCAGAGTGTAACAGTCCAAGTAACAATGAGATAACAGTCCGGGGAATAACGCTCAGAAGTGACCACCGTAGCAAATCAAGACTTTGCGATGTATGAATGCATGTGTGTGTGTAATATAGGGTGTGTGTGATGTCGTGCAGGTGTGTGTGCAATCAGTCCCAGGAATGAGGGCCTATGGGTAATGGAGTCCGAATGAGGATGAGTCAGTATTCCGGTGATGGCTCCCTCCGGCGGTCCGGAGGATGAGGCGAGGGAGCCACATTCATGACAGAGCCCCCACCCTGCGAGCGGCTCCAGACGCGAGGAGGCGGACGCCGGGGTCTACCACGTGGTCGAGGGGCAGGCCTCTCCGGGTGCGTCCGATGGAATTCCTCCATGAGTGTGGGGTCTAGGATATCATCCCGGTTGACCCAGGATCGCTCCTCCGGTCCGTACCCCTCCCAGTCGACCAGGTATTGTAGTCTCTGACCCCGACGCCTGGAATCGAGCAGTTCCCGCACTTGGTAAGCCTCCTCGCCCTCGATTACCAGCGGTGGGGGATGACGGCCCTCGGCTCCCTCTGGTTCTCCTCTCGGACCCCCGGAGGGTTTCAGCAGCGAAACACGATAATTAGCAGGTAAACTTAACCGAAAAGAGACAGGAGTGATCTGTTTAACAATTTGGAAAGGCCCTACAAACCTGGGACTGAGTTTCTTGGATGGAAGTCTTAGTCGTAGGTCTCTCGTGGAGAGCCAGACCCATTGACCCACGGTGTACTGGGGGGATTGGGACGCCGGTGTCGATTGGCCTGTATCTCCTGTCGCCGAACTGCCCATTGTAAATGGTGAGAGGTAAGTCCCAAGTCTCCTCGCTCCTTTGTAACCATTCGTTGACGGAGGGTAGTTCGGAGGGTCCACCAGACCACGGGAACATTGGTGGTTGATATCCTAAGACACATTGGAATGGAGTGATACCCGTGGCCGGTTTTCTCAGGGAGTTCTGGGCATACTCCGCCCACATCAGATACCGGCTCCACTCAGCTAGGTTCTGCTGACAATAGGTGCGGAGGAACCGTGTGATCTCCTGGTTTAGCCGTTCTGTCTGGCCATTAGATTCTGGGTGGTAACCCGATGTAAGGCTGACATTGACGTTCAATTGTTTAAAGAACGCTGCCCACACTCGTGAGGTAAATTGTGGTCCCCTGTCTGACAGGATATCCTCAGGCAGCCCATAGAACCTGAACACGAAGTTGCATAGTAGCTCCGCAGTCTCGAAGGCAGTGGGAAGTTTAGGAAGGGGAATGAGGTGGCAGGCTTTGGAGAATCGGTCGACAACCGTGAGTATGGTGGTGTTGCCTTGTGACAGTGGTAGATCGGTTACGAAGTCTATGGCTATGTGTGACCAGGGGCGTTGTGGAATGGGTAGTGCCTGGAGCAGACCAGCGGGAGATTGGTGTGGTGTCTTGAATGTCTGACAGTCGGTGCAGTGGTGAATGAACTGGGTGACGTCACGGAGCATGGTGTCCCACCAGAACCGGTTTTGCAAGAGGTGGTGAGTGGCAGTAATTCCTGGGTGTCCAGAGCTGGGCAGGAGCTTCTCTCTCAGAGCAACTGGTACGAACAAACGGTTGGGGGGGACATGTAGCTGGAGGAGCGGTCTGTTCGTTGGCCTGTGTGATCTCGGATATTACATCCCACTGGATGGGTGCGAGAAGCAGAGTGTCAGGAATGATATGTTCTGCGTGTTCAGTACGTTCTAGGTGTTCAGCTTGCCGGGATAGTGCGTCGGCTTTCGTGTTCTTGGACCCAGGTCTGTATGTCACCTTGAACTGGAAGCGAGTAAAGAACGTTGCCCACCGAGCCTGACGAGGGTTAAGCCGTTTGGCTGAGCGGAGGTACTACAGATTTTTATGGTCCGTGAGTACGGTGAACGGATGCTGGGCTCCCTCCAACCAATTACACCATTCCTCCAGCGCCGCCTTCATTGCCAGCAATTCACGATCTCCCACATCATAATTACATTCAGCCGCGGATAACTTTCTGGAGTAGAAAGCACAAGGAAACATTTTCTCTGGGGTACCTTGGCGTTGGGAGAGAATGGCACCAATGCCCGTGCTGGAGGCATCAACCTCTACGATGAAGGGCCTTTCAGGATCGGGATGATGGAGGATGGGAGCTGTAGTGAACCGTTCCTTTAATCCTTTAAAAGCTGCTTCTGCCTCTGGGGACCAGTGCAGCCGGGACGTGTGGCGCTTAGTCATGGAAGTTAAAGGGGCTGTAACGCTGCTGAAGCCTCGTATAAACCGCCTGTAGAAGTTAGCGAAGCCCAGAAATCTCTGTAGTTCCTTTAACGTTCGTGGTTTCGGCCAGTCCAGCACGGCTTTCACCTTCGTGTCATCCATTGCGATGCCGTCTCGGCTGATAACATACCCCAGGAAGGAGGTTGAAGTCTGGTGGAACTCACACTTCTCTGCTTTTGCGTATAACTGGTGTTGGATGAGTCTTTGTAGCACGGCTCGAACATGTTGTATGTGTTCCTCCAGTGTATTGGAATATATGAGGATGTCGTAGATGTAGACTATAACCCAACGGTTCAACATGTCTCTGAGCACATCATTAATGTAGGATTGGAAGACGGATGGACTGTTGGAGAGCCCGAACGGCATAACAAGGGTCTCATAGTGACAGGTGGTTGTGGAGAACGCCGTCTTCCATTCGTCCACCTCACGTATCCGAATGAGGTTGTAGGCACAGCGGAGGTCGAGTTTCGTGAAGTATTTGGCTTGTCGTAGTTGCTCCAGAGCGGCAGGTACTAATGGTAGTGGGTAGCGAAACTTGACTGTGATCTCGTTCAGACCTCGATAGTCAATGCAGGGTCTCAGTCCACCATCCTTTTTTTAACAAAGAAAAACCCTGATGATGCTGGGGATGTGGATGGTCGAATAAAGCCTTTGGCTAGTTCCTCCTCAATGTAAGCTTTCATGGCCGCGGACTCTGGTTGTGACAGGGGAAAAATTCTGCCTTTAGGAGGCAAGGTGTCAGGTAGCAAGTCTATAGCGCAGTCTCCAGGTCGGTGAGGTGGTAATTCTGTAGCTTTTTGTTTGCTAAAGGCTATGGCCAGGTCTGTGTACTCAGCTGGGATGTCAAGCTGTCCAGGGATGGTTTCCTGTATTTCCACAGAGCGAATGGATAGAGGAGTGACTTGTTTTAAACAGTTCTGGTGGCAAAGAGTGTCCCACTGCAGGATTTGACCCTCCTTCCAGGAGATATGTGGGTTATGGATACGAAGCCACGGTATACCAAGAATGATGGGGTTGTTAGGTGAGTGGATGACGTAGAAGCGGATGGGTTCTTGATGAAGGATTCCTACTTGAAGTTTAAGTTCGTCGGTGATGTGAGCGATTTTTCCTCCTCCAATGGGCTTCCCGTCTAGCGCCTCCACTGTTAAGGGAGAGTGGCAGTCAGTTAAGGGGATATGGTGATCTTTAATGAACGTGTCAGACATGAAGTTTCCCGCAGCTCCAGAATCCAGCAGGGCGTGAGTGAGTATGTTCCGTTCATGAAGAGTGATCTGGACAGGAATTTTGAGGCAGTTAGATGCGTAATCAGAGGGAAGAGGAGCATTCACCGCCCGGGAGCTGGTTGAAGTGGGTCGAACTGGACAGTTAGCCTTGACGTGGCCAGCCTGGCCGCAGTACAAGCAGAGATGCATCTGCCGTCTTCTCTCTCTTTCCTCCGGCAGAAGTGGAGTGTATCCGATTTGCATGGACTCAGGGGCAATGTTGGTTGCGCTGGGACTCCGTGCAGGACGCCTGGTACGAAGGAGATTATCAATGTGAATAGCAAGTTCGATAAATGTGTTTAGTGAGCTTCCCTCATCACGGCAGGCGAGTTCTGCTTGTAACTCCAGCGATAACCCTCGACGAAACAGCAGTTTCAGTGTATCCTCCACCCAGTTAGTTTGAGCTGCTAGAGTGCGGAATTGCAGGGCATATTCAGCGGCTGTTGCTTTTCCTTGCGTGAGAGAGATTGACTGGTCACCCGGACTCTGGCCACCTGCAGGATGTTCAAACACCTCTCTGAATCATTGCAGAAACTCAGCGAAAGTGGGGAATACTGAGCTGTCATTCCTCCAAACAGCAGTAGCCCAATCCAAAGCCTTGCCCGTCAGTAAAGAGCAGACGAATGATATTCTACTCGTCTCGGTGGAATACAGAGAGGGCTGTTGATTCACATACAGGGAGCACTGCAGCAGAAAGCCCTTACATCTGGCCGGGGTACCGTCGAACTTCTCGGGAAGGGCCAGGCGGGGATTGACGGCGGGAGGAGACGGGAATGTTGGTGTGGCAGACGCCGTGGGAGGCGGCGTGGCGGCCTCGGCGGGATTGAGCCGTAGGCCCTGCAGTGTCTTTACTAATTCCTCCGTTAATGAAGTTAGTCGACTCAGCTGATGGTGATGCATCACTAACTGGTTGGCTTGAGCTGAGAGCTCGGAGGAGATCTGTATTAGAGCTGCTGGATCACTGGGTGGCGAAGTCTTCTGTAATGAAGAGTCAACAGAGTGCGGATCCATCTGCAGCTTTTTATTAAAACACAGCAGTGTTACACACAAGGGCAAAGCAGTACCGTAAACAGGGACAGGCAGAGGTCGAGGCTGGCAGCAGAGAGTCAGAGTCGGATCACAGGCAGAGATCAAGACAGGCGGCAAACAAACACAGTCCAGGGCACAGGCAGAGATCGGGGTAGGCAGCAAAGGTTCAGCAGAGAGTAACAGTCCAAGTAACAACGAGATAACAGTCCAGGGAATAACGCTCAGAAGTGACCACCGTAGCAAATCAAGACTTTACAATGTATGAATGCATGTGTGTGTGTTATATAGGGTGTGTGTGATGTCGTGCAGGTGTGTGTGCAATCAGTCCCAGGAATGAGGGCCTATGGGTAATGGAGTCCGAATGAGGATGAGTCAGTATTCCGGTGATGGCTCCCTCTGGCGGTCCGGAGGATAAGGCGAGGGAGCCACATTCATGACACATAACATGTACAGGCTAAATGTATTGAATTATGGAGAAAACATTGTGGTTAAGTTGAAAATAATATCCTAGTGTCTGCGCTGATAGCCTTGTAGGCTGCTCGGATGAGCCAAGTTCAAATTCTGGCTCAGTGACCTTTCTCGATCCCATGCTGTCCGAGGGGAGGCTCTGAGCTTGTTTTATCCCAAACCTAGAGTATTCCCCCATATCCTGGGAATAGGAACCAGCCAAGAGTGAGGAGTCAGGGTGGCAGAGGGATGCAGAAAACTGTCGAGGTAACAAGGTGAGTCGGCTGTGTACAGTATATGCCTCCTCTCCAGCTGATTAGATAGACCAATTGAACAGGCTCCTCCCAAACTTTGTTTATAAAACATCATTTGTCACTTGAAGGCCCCTGGTCTTTAATAACATTGTCAAAACATGAGCATTAGGATAAATATGCTATTCATACATCGTTAATGGAACGTTTTTCTGAAACATTTTAGTTGGACGTTCATCTAATGCTTTTTAAATTTTACTACTTGTTTCAAAGAACATTCAAAGGTAATGTTCCCAAATATTTACAGAACTCTGGTTCGGACCAAGCAACCAAACTAAGAATGAAAGCACTCTAACAGTAGTCCACATGAATCAAACCTAGACCAGTGGGATGTTTTATTTAAGTACAGTATCATTCTGTTTGAACTGCAGCAGGCGATGAGCTACAATGACTTTGCATTTGCATAAATCTTTAATTGCCCCTGTGAGCCACTGTCTTTAACTAGTGTGACTTCCGTCAATAATAAATACAGTCCTTAGCTAAGCTTACAGCAGTGTTCTTCTCTGAAGAACATAGAAAGCAGTTGAGTCAGACTTTACTGTGGCGTCACTTGATTGATGTAAAGAACATTAGGTGGGGGTGTCTGCAATTTAGTTACTTACACCACAATCAATCTGGTTTGCTCCTCCATTAAAAGCTCTGTGTCAGAAAACTACCATATGCACTCTGTGGACTTGAATGTCCAATGACTACTTCAAACCACTCGCCATGTGGTGAACCCCCTACTGAGGTCTTTACTAGGTCTCTGAGGACATATCGTTTTGAAGATAAATGGCCAGTAAAACAGCTAAGGGACTTTTAATGGCAAAGTGACAACATAATCCACACTTGCGCTTTTCATATGGCACAGAGGGAGGTATTTAGCACTCCTTTCCTGTTTAGCTTAGCATTTAAACCCAGTTAGAAAGCTTTGCAAAAACATCAGTGCAATTACAATAGAGTTCATGTTTTAATCCAAAACACAGCTTTTAAGGAACAAAGAATTTTCAGAATGTTCAGGGATTCAGGCACATATGCAACAAACATAACTGCATGTGTTAGTGTCGCCACAATACTAAACTAGTCAGGGTAGACACGGGAATAGACGTACAGCCTGTTCAAAATGCCTATTTGATACACTCTTTTATTAATAAAGTGAAAAATTATTACAATACTTGGTTCCGATCCTTAGTTGGTAAAATATACTATATTGTAACTTGTATGTCATGTAAATATATTTCTATTAATTACACTTTTGTAATGATGAAGTCACAATTTAGTTCATTTAAAATATGTTAATACTTTAAAAGTAATATCAAATAACACACAACAATTAAAATTATAATCAAGTACTTTACATGTGCTTTAGTGTGTTGATGTAACATTAAAATAAGTACTTCTTTACAGCAAGACAAATGATTATTAAAATAATGATTTAAAATGTACTATAATTTGACATTACAAAGTGCATTTTTTAAAAGTGTACTTAAGTATGTTAAGAAACAGCCATGAAAGTACTCTTTACGTGGCATTTTATTTCATAAATATATATGGTCTGCAAGTAGTTTTTTTTAAATAAATATATACTTTTAAGAATCGAAGTACTCTACAAGTGCACATTTAGTTCAATTAAGCACACTTTTTCACAAGTGAATGGTTCGTTCTGCGGTGGCTTTTTTGGAACTAAACTGCCAAAATTGTGTCTAAAATGTAAGTTACTCAATAATAACTTCTTGTTTATTGAACACAATTGTTTATTACAGTACTTGGTACTACTAATAGTGTAGAAAGACTGGTATTTTTTTTTATTTTTTATTTTATTTATTTTTTTATCGACTGCTGGTACTTTTGGCGTCTGCAGAAGGAGTGCTTTTGCAGCAAATACTTACATGAGTGTTGGAAGTGCTTAGTGTAATCTGTTCCCATGTGATGAGGGTAATTTTTGCTTTTTGAAAACATTCTTGTCCAGTGTGATGAAAGAAAAACTGTCTGATTCACTTTCAGTATCTTCAAATCTGGTAAGCTAAAAAAGACTCCCATCTGTCAAGACAACATGCAATTTGTTTTTTTGTTTTTTTTCAGAGGGATAAAGTACTTTCCTGTCCAAAAGACTCTTTAAAGCTCTCTGTACCTTTACTATCTAATAAACCATTATGCTTCTGTTTCCAAACATACCACTTCAATTAAATATGTTAAATGGGTTGTTAAACTATTTCGAGATGATGTGCACAGAAAACCTACACTAAAGCTACACTATGTTCCAAAATGTTATTAATGGGAGAGTGCAAAAAAAAGAAGAAGAATTTTCAAGCTATGCCTTTACCCAAATACACTTTTATAAACCTGTAGTAATGATTTTTATTTTAGAGCTGTCAAGATAGGTTTTGCAGGAAATTGCAAACATGTGCCATTTGCCAGAGCGTCATGTCATATGTCCGTATGCCCATGTCCATACACAGAGAAAGGTAGATCCGACTACACATTGAATGGGAAAAATCAACCATGGGCCATTCAAAATCCCAAACCACTTGGGAAACACTGGTTGTAAAACAAAGAAACCATGGTAACACTATTTCGATAGTCAACTTTAGACATTCTACAAACTATACATAATTTTGCAACTTTATGTTACCTACCAGTCACTAGAGTATTAGTAGACTGTCTGCTTGCACTTTATTTTAATGGTCCCCCAACAGACATTATTCTGACTATAAGTAACTTTGCAAGTACATGTCAGCTTTCTACTAACCCTATAACCTAACAGCCTACTAATACTCTAAATGAGACTTGGTTGACATATAGTATATATATATAAATTAACTAAATAACTAACTATTGATTTTTACAACGCAATGAATCAATACTGAATTTGCTTAAGCTGGACAATGACAGCAAAATTATTTACCAGTTATCACTGTAAAGCTGCTTTGACACAATCTGCATTGTAAAAAGCGCTATATAAATAAAGGTGACTTGACTAGTTGCAAATTAATGAGTGTTAGAAAAACTGTCTGATTCACTTTCAGTATCTTAAAATCTGGTAAGCTAACAAAGACAATATGCAATTTGTATTTAAGTTAAATAGTTAGCAGAATGTCTAAAGTAGACTATAAAAATAAAGTGTAAATGAAACCGTTACTTATTTGTCCATCTGTTCTGATTAGACATCCATTTTCTGTGCACGGGTGCCTCCAACCACATTCATCCACGCAGAGAAGCAGAGCCGAATCACTACCAAAACAATGTTCTTCTGCAAGACGCATGCAGTTTTATTTTTAAACTGCCAGAGCGACAGTTGCATAGTGAAGCTTTAAGGGTTAGTTCAACCAAAAATGAAAATTCTGTCATTTATTACTCACCCTCATGCCGTTCCACACCCGTAAGTCCTTCGTTAATCTTCGGAACACAAATTAAGATATTTTTGTTGAAATCCGATGGCTCAGTAGGGCCTCCATAGCCAGCAATGACATTTCCTCTCTCAAGATCCATAAAGGTACTAAAAACAAATTTAAATCAGTTCATGTGAGTACAGTGGTTCAATATTAATATTATAAAGCAACGACTTTAACACATGACAGGAAGCAGATCATGTTTTTGTAGTTTCACCTTGAATTTTTCTCATTCTGTTTTTCAACTCTCCCTTACTCCGAGGGGTTAAATTTACAAAACAACACATTTGCATGTTGTATTTCAGTAAAAAAACCTGTCAATGAAAAAAAGAAAAGGTTTGGCAAGCAACACAGGGCCAAGAGCTGTGGGAACGGAGTCACCTGCGCGTCACACCAGCCTCGTGTCTCTCACGGAGGAGCTCGGGAAGGATAAAAGGAGGAGTGATGAAAGTGAAGACCAGGCCTTGATTTTACATTGTGTTTTGTTTATGTTTGTGGTCATCCGTGAGGGGCTGCCGCTTTACTTTCATTTTGTGTTTGTATATTTTAGATTTAAGTATTGTTGAACATTCGCCAGTTCCCACCTCCTTCTTCCCTGAACTTTAAACTTCGTTACATTGGTGCCGAAACCCGGGAGGAAGGAGGAACACGCTGTCAAAGAGCACTCGCCGCTATGGGAAATCTGCTGTGCCATCGAGCTGAACAGACTATACCGTCATGGATGCTAGAGGCGGTGGGGCGATTTGCTGGGGGAACGGACTAGCTCACTGCCGTCCACCTGAGTGGAGGAGTCGCCGCCATTTGGCTGAGGCCGGAGCCTGCTGCCGTCCGCCATGATGGGGGTGGGGCAGGGAATGGGGGACTCACTGCCAGCTGCCCGATCACGGCGGAGCCATCGCCGTCCACTAGGCATCGGAGGAGTTAGGGCGAGGGATGTCCAGCGCCACCGCCAGGCATCGCGGAGGAGTTCACCCAGCTGGTGAAGGACCGGATGGCAGTGCATTTTGGGAAACGGACCAAGAATTTTTCCTCACTCCCTCTCTCGTCTGTGTCTCTCCTAATCATTCCGTCTCTTTTTTTCTCACCTAGTCTGAACTTATCCCCATGTGCTGCGGCCGCTGTGTGCTGAGGGAGTAGAGCACATTCTCGAGGGTACCCACGGCCTGCGAGGGGTGATGGGGGTATTTGGCAAGCGGGGCATAGTCGAGAGTTGGGGAACGGAGAGGCTGGTGGCATGATTGTTAATGAGCATCATCTGTCTGCCTCTGAGCCTTGTGTCTCTCACGGAGGAGCTCGGGAAGGATAAGAGACGTCAGTGAAGGACACGAGAATGGTGTGGTGGGCAGGTGATGCTCATTAGAAATCATGCCACCAGCCTCAGCTCCGTTCCCACGGCTCTCAACCCCACCCTGCTTGCCACAAAAAGGTTTAACAATAATGGTTAAAGTGGGAGTGATTGCGGCACTACCTGATTTGCATCATTCCTTTAGTAAATGGAGTGCTAAAACAATGAAGACAGCATGTGCAAGTAAACAAAACTCTCTGTTTCAGTCTGTGATATCAGAATATCTTTCTCAGGAATTGTTTGCACGATGTCGCCACTGAGAGTTTAATTTCTCCATCTCACCTCAGTGCGCATGAGATTAAATGCACTTTACTGACAGGGTGCTAGACAGGACAGTAAACTAATGACTTATAAATCTGACCATGAGGAAAAGTCATGATTAAAAAAAGTTTGCAGAAGCCTCAACGCTTCAGAATTCCAAGAAAGTGGCCTACGGGGAGCGAGGAGAAGGGGCTAAAGGCGCCTTGTGTAATTCTGCCACTGATGAAAACTCTTAATGCCATTTCTATCTTATCAAGGTCCCCTCCTCAGCCCCGGCAATAGAGCCATCATCTGAATACTAATGCGTCAGTAAGGGCACGCTAGAGCTCTATTAAAGAGAAAAAAAATTCATCTCACACCTGAGCTGAGGCAAACTCCTCATCAATTACAGCTCTGAATAGCCAAACTCTCTTAATTTTTTTCCTTACTTATAGGCTGATAGATTGACAGTGAATTGAGTGCGTGTCGGCAAAGAAAGGGATATGACATAATGCAAGAACATTGAGCAGTGTCAGTGTTGTCAATGTCTTCATTATACAACTCTATATTTTTCACATGCAACTCAGAAGGTCTTCGCAAGCCGATATGCATTTCCAATTGAAACAGGTTATGGACCCTGCAATATTTCATTTGATGTGAATCAGAATGAGTCGATGAGGGACAGATGTACATCAACAATAGATTGTGCAGTCTTAACTTTTTAGGTCACATTTAATTTTTATAACCAATGACTTTGAGTTTTCTGACAACAATGTACAAACTCAACACATTAAACCATAAATGCAAGAATGCTTTGCCAATCATTATNTTCAGACAATACAACAATAAATAGAACAGACAAGATACATGTAGCGCTTACTGAAGACAACAGAAGCTAGCGTTCTCTGTTTTTGGGCGTGCTTTATAGTCCGCGACGTCGCCCGCCGATGACGTCACGTTCTCTCTCTCATTGGTTGGATACAGTGGTGCTTCACGAACACAAAATACAGAGGATTCCCATCACGTCAACGACGTAGCGTCGATAGTTCCCTCGAAAGGGAACTATAATTTTCAACATCTTCAAAATCAATATTTTGATCACTGACAGCTTCTTCACCAGATCCACCATCAAGTGTTAGTGACACTAAAATTTGATTGCGTACAGTACTTGCTCTGCAGTAAATTGCTGAGCCATTTCAAGTTTTGCTGATGATACTTGTGCACCATAGAAACAAGTGCACAGCCATCTTTAGAATTTTGTGTTTGAACTGTTTTGCGTTAGCTCTGTATATTTCTATGCCATCGATTTTGAAGAGTAATTAGCAGGTTAAGTGGATTTACTTATTGTAGAGTTAAAAGGCGCAATATGTAAAAATTTAGTTTTTACATATTGTTATATGTTATATATTTTGTTCACTTAAGTACTTACAACATCCCAAATGTTTGCAACTATTTGTAAATCGTGAGAAAATTGTAACATTATAACATTTTCAACACACTCAAATGTATCTAATATGATAAACAGAACTGTGTTACCTCATACTCATGACCGGAAAAGCGGAGGCAGCGCCAGCGGCATAATAAAAGTTCCGCTGCTCGTGAGGCGTGTGTTGCGCAATCGCTCCAGCGGCCTCGTTCAGCTCCCACAACACTCGGTCCTACTCTGCTTCATACTACAGTAATGTTTATAATCGCATCCATGAACATGATTTCTTCCCGAGTCCTATCCCAATTCTTTTCCACCGGCCGTTGAGGTGAAGACCACATGTCCCAAGATTCCGCGCTCAAACTTGGCGTCATCAAGCTACAAAACCCTTTGTTTTGAATAGGCCTATAGCAACCTCTTGTGGAAAGAAAATATTACATATTGCACCTTTAACTAAAGTTATTATGAGCAATGTTTGAAACAGATATAATAGCAAATGTCAGTAGACAGGGATTTTAAAATGAGCGGTTCATTCATAAATCCGTAAGATCTTACTTCATAACAGTGGAAATACAAACCAGACGACAGAACAAAACAAGCGCAGTGCTGAAAAGGGGCGGGGCTACATAAGGTCTATAGGGTAAGCACATGATGTCACAGTAGGCAGGAATCACTGCGGTTACAGCCACTGAGTGCCAAAAACACTGAGTGACGGTGTTGGTGGTGTTCAGCGTGAATGCCGTTTATAACACACAAAACACATCTAAAATGGGAAAGAGCTTTGCAATCGACTGAGCAAATAGATTTAACAAAGACTTCCGGGGCCGTATTCACAAAACATTTTATCTTACCACTAAGAGTTCTCCTAAATAGCAGTAAAAGTTCTTAGCTAAGAGTTTTCTCTTAAAACCTATTCACAAAGCTGCTGAGACCAACTTTTACTAAGGAATAGACTGAAGTCTTAAGCTATAAGAGTAAGGGTGGGGTTGACCTCGTTGCTATGGAGTATACAGACAGTGATTGGCTGATGGGGGAGGAGTCAGCGATTTAATCATAGAAATACTGTAGAATGAGGTGTCATGCTTCCATATTAAAATAAAGGTTTTAAAATACAAATGTTGCCCTATTCAAATAAATATTTTTTAATAAAAATGTTGCTATAGTCAAAATAAAATGTTGCCATATTGTTGCCATAAAGGTTTTAAAATAGGCTAAGTGTCACTAATTAAACTAGTATATACAGTTAATTGTCCACCTCTTGGATGTCTGCATCTCAAGAGAATGCAGAATTCAAGTGACAAATTATGTTTTATAAACAAAGTTTGGGAGAAACACATTCAAACGGTCTTTCTGATCAGCTTGAGAGGAGGAATATATACACAGACGAGAGCCGACTCGCCTATAGTTACTTCGACAGTTTTCTGCATCCCTCTGCCGCCCCGCTCCTCACTCGGCTGGGGATATGGGGAGAACTTTGGTTTTGGGCTAAATTTCAAGCTCGGAGCCCTCGATCCCCTTGGACAGCACACCAAATAC
>RJVU01063416.1:5240918-5269066 GCA_003731715.1 Anabarilius grahami | reverse complement strand
TATATAAAGTTACGTTATATATATATATATATTTCAATCTATATTATTTTATGTCAGGCTTTGCAGGGTTAACTTCAGAAAATGATTATCATTCACCTCAGGAGGTCAAACTAAATATTATGTTGTGTATAAGTTGTACTGTATTGTATATGTTTGGCAGTTTTACTTTCTGTTCGTTTTCTATAAGGTTTGCTGTTTTGGCAACCCTGTTAACATTTTCAACACATCTAAATACAATTTAATACAACCAGTTAAAAAAAAATAATACTGATTCAAGGATGAAACATAAAAAAAAAAAATACTGAAATAAGCAAAATGTGTAAAAAAATTCACAAAATAAAAAATTAATTTTTCCAGCAAAATAATTACAAATACTGTATATTGTGAATATTCAATATATCTACCATGATGTGGCTTAATGTGTCATATCTCAGGAGGAGCTTTTGAATTTATTGCATTTTTCTTCATCATATTGCCTGTATTCTGAAGGGTGAAAGGACAGTTTCAAAAGAAAGATTTGTTTGCATTTGAATAGACGAACATGTCTCAGATACCTCCATTATTTAAAGTGTGATTATGCAGAGACTAGTATTGGTCAGAAGGATATTAAAAATCTGGAGTCTGTTTGCTCTCTGATAATTGGAAATATCTAGATGGCCTTTTTGACTTCAAAGGAATGTAGCAAGAAACCTGAGCTTATGTTGCAAAGGTCTGTCAATGCATCTGTACGAGTCAGGTGAAAAGATGTAACATCGCCCCCTAGAGGTTTATAAGCAAATACTGATTAACAGGCATTAGCATTGTAAGTAGCATAAATGTCTCAGCATGGCAATGCAAAGCTTAAAATGTCTTCTCTCCAGAGAGTGTAAAATCCACACCACTTTTAGTAGAAATTAATATCAAATACCCAAATATAAAATCAGATTTTACTTGTTTTTTTTCATGCCAAGAGCCTCTATATTGTGTGCAAATTTTCCCTCTGTGCTCTGCACTGCAACATGACACTGGATTTTTCCCTTTTTTTCTCTCTATGTAATGATTTCTAATGTGCTCAAATGCCTGCCCGCAGAGGAGACATTAGCCAAGTGGCATGACTGGGTGCAGTGAAGCCATTTATCGGGCTGAAGAAGGGCGAGCGGTGGAGGAGAAAACCCCACGAGCGCTCGCCAGTTAAAAGTGGAACAAAAATGCATGTGCAGACATGCTACACGGACTCACCAATGTGAAAGGGGAACGTAGCTATTTATCATCCCAGCCTCAGATTTGCTCTAGGGGCTCTAAACAGACAAGCCCCTCCATGTGAGTCATCAGGGTATAAAGGTATATAAAAAAAAAGTGTTATAGGCAAACCTCTACTTGAGCAACATCTAAAGGCATCTAATTGCAATCTTTATAGCTTGGGATGCATTGCGCAGAGAGGCCAATGGGGAAAAGAGAGCAAGGAAGAAGGTAGTAATTTCTGCTCTTCTTAATGTCTTTTCAGGTGATAGATCAGACTGTGAAAGTTTACTGCTGAAAGGAAGGCAAGCAGCATATAATGTATTTGTCTGGCCGCTCTTTCAGAGTAAGAAGCAATAAACCTTTTAACTCAGTACCAAAAACCTAGTGAGTCGCCAACATTTTAAGGCATCATAGCTACACTTATGACACAAAGTGTTTGAAGCTGCATTAGGCTTCCTTACACTGTAAAAAATTATTTTCCTGATTTGTTATCACAACCTTTTTTTCTTTTGTCAAATCAACTTAGATAATTAATGTAGTTCAGATAACAATATTTTGAGTTTCTGTTGATTTCACCTTCATCGCCTTCATTGTATTAACTCAAATTTTTAATTTCAATGAACTCAAAATTTTAAGGCAACCAGGTAACTTACTTTTTTAAATTAAACCAACAATTCTTTTTTACAGTGTATAAGAAATTCATTGNAAAATGTCTTATAATGCTACCAGGGCTACCCTCGGTCCGAATACATGAAATGCAAACTTCTGTTTACAAAAATGTTTGAAATTATGCAAATTTGATTGTAAAAAAGTGAACCTTGTGCACATTGCATTCAAATGCACATCAAACTTGCAGCGCTAGCAGAAAATAAAGTTTGTGAGAAGTAGTGTTTACTGTGAACTGAGCCACTCTGAAAATATAATAAGCTGTACGTGTGTAAATGAACATAGTGCTGCTTTTCACTCTGAAACACACAGGTGATTATATACTTCAATTAAACTGCAGCCCTTGATTTGATAATTGTGAGTGGATATGATATATCATGATTTCAGTTTTATTGTGATTAATTGTGCAGCCCCATTTATTTATTTTAATGTTACATTCAGTTTAATTATTCGTTTTTGATCAAGTGAAAAAACCCCTGCAGTTCCCTCACGAACCCCTATTCGAGAACCCCTGTCTTAGGGGCATTTACACAACACCATTGAAAATGGGAAACTTTTTATATATTTTGGCCATTTATTTACATGACAGTGGCGTTTTGCGGGCCTGAAAATGTAAACTTTTGAAAACTTTTGAAATTACGTGTTCAGTCTATAGGCGCTTAGTGTTTCTTTTTGTATAATATTCTAGCAAGGTTCTCTCAAAGTTTTGAACAATAGCTCCTCCAGTAACATTAAAAGAAGTTATCTGGGGCCGTATTCACAAAACATCTTAAGGCTAAAAGTAGCTCCTAACTTGCCGATTTAGGAGAAACTCTTTAAAATAATGGGCGTGTCAGTCCTAATTTTAGGAGTCCTAAATTTTTGCTCTAAGAGTATTTCACAAAGCATTTTAGCGCTAAAACTAGCTCCTAAATCTGTGAAACGTCAGGAGTAGTCAAGAGGACTCCTAAATCACTAAGAGCAAATCACAAACAGTCCTAATCCACACAAAGACACTGTAGTGTACACTATTGAGGGAATAGCAATAGAGCCTTGGGTGCTGAACCTTTTCTTCATAAATGCAATACATTTTGATTTATAGATTTAAATCTACGATGAGACGACAAAAATAAATCTTTAACAAATAAATAAATATTGTCCGATAACCTGTGGCAGTGGTTTTCATGAGTTCACATTTACAAATGATTGAATAGAGTAAAAAATAAGAAAAAAAAAAGCGTATTTGGTGTGCTGTCCAAGGATATTGAGGGCTCCGAGATGCAGACATCCAAGAGGCGGTCCACAATTCACTGTATATACTAGTTTAATAAGTGACACTTAGCCTACATTTTAAAACCTTTATTTGAATATGGCAACATTTTTATTAAAAATATTTATTTGAATAGGGCAACATTTATATTTTAAAACCTTTATTTTAATGTGGAAACATGACACCTCATTCTACAATATTTATATGATTAAATCGTGTATATAAATCGTGATTCCTCCCCCATCAGCCAATCACTGTGTGTATAGTCCATAGCAACGAGGTCAACCCCGCCCTTACTCTTAGCTTAAGACTTCAGTCTATTCCTTAGTAAAAGTTTGTCTCAGCAGCTTTGTGAATAGGTTTTAAGAGAAAACTCTTTGCTAAAAACTTTTACTGCTATTTAGGAGAACTCTTAGGAGCGGACCTGACTCTCATTTCACTGCTGGTTATATATGCTCTATATAATTGTGCATGTGACAAATAAAACTCTTGAATCTTGAATCTTGAATCTCTTAGTGGTAAGATAAGATGTTTTGTGAATACGGCCCCTGGTCTTTAACCTGTTAGCATTCCACTGTACAGCCTGCAGTACACATACCTTTCAAAAGAGACCAAAACCATGCATACGTATACTCCAAATGCAATTTACTTTGGGTATGCCTTTTTTTTTTTTTTTTAGGTGTTTTAGGCAAATTTTACAGGAATGCTAAGGGGTTAATAATGTTCTCAAAACATTAGAACAAAAAAATTATTTATATATCATTCATGGAATTTTCTCTTTTTTCCTCTCTCCCAGGTGCTGTGGCCACTGTAACGGGTCCAGAGCACAGTCTCGTGGGTACCCCTGGCCTGGGAGAGGTGATGGGGGCAAAGCCCCTGAAAGGCAAACCTGCAACCTTTAGCCAAAAAAGCATAACGGCTAATGCTAATGCTCCGCCTCTGTCGGTACGCAGGGAAGGAGACCAGAGGCTGTTTTTTGAATGGATGTCAATGGATGAGAGGCTTCACTATGCTGATTTTTGTGGGGAAATAGCTAATCATTTAATTAATCAACAGCCTGTTCGCTAATCTTCAGCAAGTTTTACACTAAACAATACTTTCGTTGGGAACTATATGTAGATTTTAGCTTGATAAAAATGTATTTTTTTAAGAGAAGGCAGACTAGGGAATGTTGCGACACGTAGGACTCATTTACGGCATTACCAACAGCAAATGTGCCGCATTACTGTTTAACAGATAGAACAATGTTGTGTAAGAGCCACTGGAAGGCAAGCCTGCAACCTATAGCCAAAAAAGCGCTAATGCTAAGAATCCGGCTGTGGCGGTACACAGGGAAGGAGTTTTGAACGGCGGGCATGATGTCACTGCCATTACACAATAGGCTGAGAGGTGCCGCATGTGATTAAGTTAGCCGCTACGCTTTCTCCAATGGTAAGAGATACAGACCCTCTCATCTCCCTATAATATACAATCTCTGATGGGGGTATGTAGCAAACAGGACGATGCCGAAAGCCGTGGAAACGAGCAAGGCAAGCGCCGCGATTGCTAATGAGCATCACCTGCGGACCGCATCGGCCCCGAGCCTCATGGAAGGAGATCTGAATGAATAAAAGGGGGAGCGATGACAGTGCAAGACGAGAGAGGACCAGGCCTGGACATTTTATGTTGTCGTTTTGTTAATATTTGTGAGGCAGTCGTCCATGAGGGGCTGCCGCTTTACTTGAATTTTTTATTTTATGATTAAATTTTTTTTAATCAGTGTTATAATTGTTACATTTGAATGTTCTCTGAACATTGTGAAGTGTTCCCATAATGTTTGCAAAATGATAACATTGTAATGTTCCCTTAACATTTGCATTACCAAAGAAAAACATTTTTAAAACGTTTGAAAAACTGGACAAAAAAAAAAGTATAACTTAATGAGAACATTAGAAAAACATATTTAGAACATATTTTTGTTAGCTGTGCAGTAGGACAGCAAGGCAGGCTTTCAAAGTCAGACTCGCTAGGTTTTCAAGGACACTGAAGTCAACCCTGACCTCCTTCTCTTTTAAAGATCTTCTCTTCCTCTTCTCTTTTCCAATTATATTCCCTCTCACTTCCCTGTCTTTTGTCCCCTTGCTCTGTCTGCCCACCCTAGCTATTGTTCTCTCTTTATCTCTGTGCTTAACATTTTGTCTCATGAAAAAGTCATCAGGCCTAACCTTTCTGCTTACATGTGGGCAAGGGTGTCACCAACAATAGACTCAGTTTCTGAGAGTAAAAAGACCTTGCTTTGTGTCAAGACACAAATAAATGCGGGAGGGGGACTTGTCCGGCAGTAAATGCCACACTCTAATTGATAAGAAATGAATCTCAATTAGGGTCATTAATCATGAGGAGAGGGAATCGGTGACAGGCAGAGTGCTCCACAGGCTGCCGTCTGCAGACGAGCCGAGCGGCGGAAATTGTGAAATTACCTCAAACGTCAAACTGTGGAAGAAAATGCAACGCTGTCATCGCAGTCAATGTCAGGCGCTGAGACAATACATCCAGGCTGTAGGATCACATAACGTTACAATAAATCTGCAAACAGGGATTGTCGTGTTCCGCCCATGAGTTATTTGTTTGTTAATCATCAGGGCCTTTGACGTACAGATATTTTTGCAGCGCACAAATAACAGTGCGCTACAAATTAAGTGACATTGTGGGAACTGACTTACATACAGTTTTCATTACAGTTTTGATCTTTCAGTGTCAGATCACTATAAGGTCTAATGTTGTGCCTGGCCATTTCTATCTGGCCTGGTTTATAAAACCATCCATTTACAATTGATGAGCACTGCGCAGTAATTCTCCCAACACAGAATACTATAACAACATACAGTGGTATGCGAAAGTTTGGGAACCCCTTGCAGAATCTGTGAAAATGTGAATAATTTTAACAAAATGAGAGATCACACAAAATGCATGTTATTTTTTATTTAGTACTGTCCTGAGTAAGATATTTTACATAAAAGATGTTTACATATAATCCACAAGACAAAAAAGTAGCTGAATTAATTAAAATATCTCCGTTCAAAAGTTTGGGAACCCTTGATTCTTAATACTGTGTGTGGTTTCCTGGATGATCTATGACTGTTTTTTTGTTTTGTGATGTTTGTTCATGAGTCCCTTGTTTGTTCCGAGCAGTTATACTGAACTCTGTTCTTCAGAAAAATCCTCCAGGTCCTGCAGATTCTTCAGTTTGAGGATTTTTTGCATATTTGAACCCTTTTCAGCAGTGACTGTATGATTTTGATATTCATCTTTTCACACTGAGGACAACTGATGGACTCAAACACAACTATTAAAAAAGGTTCAAACATTCAGAAGGAAACACGATGCATTAAGAGTCGGGAGGTAAAAACTTTTAGAATTTGAAGATCAAGGTAAATTGTACTTAATTTGTCTTCCGGGAAACATGCAAGTATCTTCTGTTGCTTCCGAAGGGAAGTACTAAATGAAAAAAAAAATATTTCAACAAAATAAGAAAAATTTGGACTTCTTCATCCTGTTCAAAAGTTTTCACCCCCCGGCTCTTAATGCATCGTGTTTCCTTCTGGAGCATCAGTGAATGTTTGAACCTTTTTTAAAAGTTGTGTTTGAGTCATACTCAGATACAAAAAATTTAAAGTATAATGCAATGTAAGTCGCTTTGGATAAAAGCGTCTGCCAAATGCATAAATGTAAATGTCCCTCAATTGTCCTCAGTGTGAAAAGATGGATCTTAAAATCATACAGCCACTACTGTAAAGGGTTCAAATATGCAAAAAATCCTTGAAAACTGATAAATCTGCGGGACATGGAGGATTTTTCTGAAGAACAGAGCTCAGTTTAACTGCTCAGAACAAACATGAACTCATGAACAACCATCACAAAACAAAAAAAGTGTCATAGATCATCCAGGTAACCACACACAGTATTAATAATCAAGGGTTCTCAAACTTTTGAACGGAGATATTTTAATAAATTCAGCTACTTTTTTGTCTTGTGGATTATATGTAAACATCTTTTATGTAAAATATCTTACTCAGGACAGTACTAAATAAAAAATAACATGCATTTTGTATGATCTCTCTTATTTTGTTAAAATTATTCACATTTTCACAGATTCTGCAAGGGGTTCCCAAACTTTCGCATACCACTGTAATATAACTCTATTGTTTGTTGTCTGTGTGTGGCATTCTCAGTTGTATCTCCATGAACTAAATCCTCTGAAATCTTCCCTTTACCTGTCATATCCAAGCTCTTCATAACCTACACCACAGACAGTAGAGTCTGAACCTGCACAATTCTGCTGAAAGCTGCAGATTTACACAGAATAGACCTTTATCACAAGGCTTTAGTAGTAGGGTAAAAAAACAACAACTTTACTTTAGATTTTATCAATAGCAGTGAACATAGATTGATTTGTAATATATAATTCATCCCAAAGAGTTAAGAGTTAATCTAAACAGACCTAGTACCTCATGTTTCCAATGATTTCCCAGGGTTGACGATAAGAAAAATGGTTTTATGTCATTCAGCTGGATGAAGGCATGTATTTTCCAGTATCAGGGGGAAACATATGCCTGTAAGCAGCATTTCACTGTGTCTGTTTTTTGTTTTTTTTATTTTTAATGACAGAAATGCAACATTACAATACAAACAACAAACCACTCGAATTAGAAAACATTATTACAAGCCTACTGTTGTGAATTAGGCTAAGGTAAGGAGGTAGTTTTGAACACTGTCTGGTTATGTACTTGCTCAAAAATTGATTTTGGATCATTTTTAACCAAAAAAAGTAACGGGCTGCAGCTTTAAGGTCATAGTATTGTCCCATGCGAGCGGCGCAATGCGATGCGACAAAAGAACCCATTATAATCAGTGATGCTGTCTACACTGGATGCGGCTCGACGCAAAAAAATCCCTGACAGTAAACTAATGCCTCGTTCTATTTATGACAAATTCCAAGCACTCGCAATACTTCTCGTAGGAAGGACAAATGGATTTGCAACAGTCGCTTTGTCGCGTCCAGTGAAAAAAAAAAAACCATCTAGCTATTGCAGCGTGATATAGACATGGTGTTAAAGTCATAAATAGTCTTTTCTTCCCCATTGTGAAATATATCTGATTGAAACCACTTCTTGAACAAGAAATAAAAGGTTGGGTGGGACTTGATTTTTTCCATTGGGAATTGATTGGATCGTTATGTCATGTGAGTGACAGGTTGCCCTGCCCTCACGCCAGAGAAGAAATGTTGCTGCTAGAGGGAGTCATTTTGATTGAAGATTGTGAGGGCACAAATTTTTTAAAATTGATGTGAATGAATCATTAACAATAAATACTGCAATATTCCATAAAAAAAAAAGAATTGTCAATTTTGATTTCATGGTTTTCATTACACAGTTGGAATCCTCTGAACATGCTTTCAGAGAAAACGTGTAAAAGTGTGCAAAATCTGAGCTGGCCATAACCCACCATCACTATACTTCATTATGTTTCTATGACACCCATAACCAGTTTCTTCAAATTCCTAGTTAAATCTCAGTAAATCTGTACTGAAGTATCTTGACTGATTCATAATTTCACTGCTCATTATGATGATGAGTCAAACAGGACCCTTGGGACACTCTATTAGTATGTTCACACGGGAGACTCACGTGGCTGGGTAAGCCAAAGCCTCCAAACACACGCCTCAGCCAAGATGCTAAATAATTCATTGACGTCAGCGAAAATGTAATCAGGAGCTTGCAAATAATAGATCCGCGCAGGGACGCTAATCAATGAAGTTGCATGCGTATTGATGTCTATTGTGTGTGTAATTACCTGACACAGAGATTACTGACTGCACTGGTGTTCCATTTTTGCCTGCATGTGTGTAGGTGGGTGGGATTGGATGCATGTGGGCTGAGGCGCCTCTGGGCTCCTTGGCTAACTTCTCCGGAGAGTAAATACAGAGAGGCTAATTTCTCCGTCAACAGGGCGGGGCTTTTTTGTGGCAATTTTCTACATCAATTGGGGGTTGAATTGCACCAAACATGCCCCCCTAGTGCCGAACAGCCCCCTGTGCCCTTTAGAATTGTCTTAATCTTCCCCCGTGTTATGGCACCCCTGCATGTGGGAGTATGGTAAATGATGTCACTGCTATTGCTGTGTGGTCGTAAGGTTTAACTGAGTGTGTATTTGTGTTTAAAACAGACTATACAGTAGCCATTTCCTTGCCTGGTATCATCCTAATTACAGAAAACTGCTTTGAAAGACACCACAGGCGGCCGTGCTACATTGCAATTAGCCTAGCCTCATGCAGCCTGCTATTGTACGATTGCTATTAAATTTTTTTTTTTTAAAGAACTTTTTTTGCACTGAATTTTCCCTCTAGGCAACACAATTACATTAAGCCTCACATTCACAGAGAAATCTCTCAGCCATTACCCCATCATAGAAGCATTTCTGAGCATCAGGCTGTGAGGAGGTCTCTGGTTCATCAACAAGACTGTGAAATAGCACCAATTCTCCCTGTCACCAGAACTAACTGTTGCTGAATCAAATAGGCTGAATATTGAATTCCAAAAATGACATCTGTGGGAATTTACAGCCTGAACATCAAAAGAGTTGCTACGATTTGAGTTTCGCATATGAAATGCAACACTGCAGAAGTTTTTCTTTAGAAGAATTATGATGAAATAATGTAGGAACGTTTTAAGACAGACTTCTCATGAGTCTAAGATTGTTAAGAAAAAAATATGTATCTGAAGTCAGTGTTGTCTGCATTAACACAAACTATTAAAAACATTTCCATTAATTAAAATAAAATCTATAAACAATAAAAAAAAAAAAAACTTGAGCTAAACTAAAATGAGAAATGTTGCCCTTTTTAACTAACTGATATAAAATGTTTAAGTTTTAAAATGACTAAAACTAGAATAAAAACTAGGTTTTGCTTTATTTTGATGGTCCCTTTAACACATTCTGGCCCGGTTTCACAGACAGGGCTTAGCCTAACCAAGATTAGGCCTTAGTTCAATTAGGATATTTAAGTAGCTTTTATAAACGAGCACTAGAAAAAAAACATTACTGGTGTGCATCTTGAGACAAAACAATGGTACTGATATGTTAGTATAAGTTGCTTTCAGTTAAAACAGCTCAAACATGCATTTTAGTCTGGGACTAGCTTAAGCCTTGTCTTTGAAACCAAGGGTCTGTTGACTATAAGTAATGTTGCACCTACTTGTCTACTAAAGCGCTGGGTATAGAAAGCCCCACGTTTGCGCTAGTGGATACGCACAGTCGAACGCACAGCCTTGGAAAGTATACTTCATTTGACTCGTACGCATACACATGAGGAGCAAGGAAAACACACGACAAACAGGATCCATAGGCATTTCTCAATACCAAGTACGCAAAGTTCGGACTTGCGTCCTTGGTAGTTCGGACTTGCGTCCTTGATAGTTCGGACTTGCGTCCTTGGTAGTTCGGACTTGCGTCCTTGGTAGTTCGGACTTGCGTCCTTGGTAGTTCGGACTTGCGTCCTTGGTAGTTCGGACTTGGAAAGTTCAACTCAGGAGAACGGACTCCCGAGGATGGAGGGTTGCAAGTCTGGCGATTCTGCAAACGGTACAGCAGCGTACTTGATAGCGTCACTCAACTCGCTCTGGCTACTCCGGTTATCTCTGTATGTGTATTTCAGGCTACAATAAAACGAAATATGTTATAAAACACCACTCTGCCTCTTTTCGTTTTCATTTAAAAAGTCTTAAACATATTAACAGCCACACAAATGTGGTTCAGGCCACAAGTTCATTAATTATCTTCACTGAATGTACATTTATAACAAAACGAATTATAAAACACAACCCTGCTTCTTTTCGTTTAAAACAGTCAAACGTACAAAGTCAGTGCTCTAGTAGGCTACAATGGTAAAGTTAAATAGCCTAAATATATAAAGTTATGAAACTTTGCCCTCAACCAAAACGATTTGCCAGTGAACCAATTATAGATTCATGAGAGCAAAGATCGCCCGTTAGATATAGCCTACACAAGATGAATTATATCTCGTGTTTAACCACTACAGAGACATCACAGCCAGCGGCAAATGTTCGAAGGACTAGCCGAGTTGAGGCTGTTCTCGGCCGGGTACATGATCACTGGACGCCAGGTGATCGCCTGGATCTCAACTCAGAAAACTTCAGATCAAATTTTTTAAAATAGGCACTACAGTATCTTTATCAACAGACCAATACATTCTCGCCTAAAAAACTCTTAAAACTACTTTTAATGACAGTAGTATCTTTAAATTATGCTGGTTTTCTCCTTCGCTAATGACGCACACTGGTTGGTGCGAGATGCATTCTGGGATACCTGGCTGTCTCAAGTCCGCACATGTCACCTCTCGATGCATCCTCGATAAAAGGGGTGGATCAAGAACACATCCAGAGATTTAAATTGTACTTGGCTAGATGTGAACTTTGGGCAGCGACTGATGAAGTTTCACAAGTCCATAAGAACACAAGTACAGTACAGACAAGAACGCATATTGAGAAACGGCTAATGACTATGACAATTTACAAAATAAAAGACATGAAAACATGAACTTGAAACAAAACCCAAAACAGACGTGACAGACAAAACACAACAAAATTATTAGAACTTACAGGAAAGCTAAATAATATGAAATGAAAAATAAAAACAAATTCAAAATATGATGCGTTTTAATATTTGGATTACTAGATGTAGATTACACTTTATTTCAATAGTGCACTTTAGACATTCTACTATCTGTAGGTAACTTTGTAATTAGGCTACATGTCAACTAACTCTCATTAATTTGCAACTACCTGTCAACTAACTCTCATTAGAGTATTAGTTAGTGCTGTTAGGTTAGGGTTAGGGTTAGTAGAATAAGTTGAAGTTGTTGCGAGGTTACTTATAGTCAGTAGATCAGGGGTCTCCAAACTCGGTTCTGGAGGGGTATCTTGCAGAGTTTAGCTCCAGCCTGCCTCAACACACCTGCCTGATTTTTAGTATGCCTAATGAGACCTTGATTTGCTGGTTCAGGTGTTTTTAATTGGGGTTGGAGCAAAACTTTGCAGGACAGTGGCCCTCCAGGACCGAGTTTGGAAACCCCTGCAGTAGATTGTCTGTTGGGGTACCATCAAAATAAAGTGTTTGCAGATATTAAGCAGTCTACTAATACTCTAATGACTGCCAATTGAGATCTAGTTGCAAATTTACTTAATAATAAACTGTTAAATGTACTTTTGCTTGAAAATACAGTTTGTAATATTTTGATTAATGACTTAGAACTCTTCTTGCTGAAAAAGGTTTTGAAATGAAGAAAATAAATGTGAAAAATACAGCAAAATGTCACTGAAAAAACAGGTGGTCACTGCTGCGCTAGTCTTGTCACCTTAAATCACCAAATCTAATTGAAAATAAATGAGCTTTGGTTGCTTTCTCACTACAAATGGCTGTCAGTGTGAACGCCTCTTTATAGGTTGTCTGTTATGTTGCACTATTGTTGTACCTTGGTAGTATCTCATTCTATTGCTGCTGTGTCTTTCAGTTTTGGAGTAATGGAAAGTGGAGCGTTGCATATGCAAATTAGATGGCTAAAGTGTTTTAAATTCTTCCTCCTGCTTTGCGTCGACTGAATGCTCATTTGGAATTTGACATCATTATCGTTCCAGCGTGCCCTGTATTTGTGGCCGATTCTACCGGCTCCAATTAGGCTGAAGTCTAATTACTTTCATTTAGTAAGGTATTAATTCAGAATTCACTCTCTCCCCACTCTCATTAGTTCCGGCACGATCTATCAGAGAGTATAATTACAGTTGCCTGTTTGGAGTAGAAAAGGGGAAGAAAAGAAAAAAATTTGCCCGTATGACATGACAATATTCATCGACTGACTTAAAGTCCTAAATGTGATTTCTGTTTCTTTATAGTTCATTTCAGTTGTTTTATTTCCTTGGTTGACATTTATGTGAATTTGGTAGTTTTACATCTAGGTTAAAGGTGGTGTGGGAGTTGTTTGAGGGTTTGGTTTACGGTAGCCACATATGTCTGGCCTGTTCTATCAGACCTTGAGAAACGCTGCAGGTCATCCAGCAGCTTTACAGATGTCGCACACAGATAGATGTACACTGGTGTATGGCCCTGCAGGCTGTACAAGCTATTGTCAAAGCGATCTTTCTGATATGTTTCTCTGGCTCTCTTTCTGAGGATTAAATGAGTCCACCATGTTCGGTTGTGCATTTATTTATTTTTTTTAATTACGCAATTACATACAGACATTTAATTCAGATGTTAATCCACTACACCTCAGCTGTGTGAAATAATCAAAGAGTGAATCTGCTCTGTTCATTTGTTTTTACATGCGTTGGGTTTAGTCAGGGTTATTTTTAATAACTTCTTAAAGTTTAAAACAGAAATTGACCATTTTGATTTCATGGTGACTTTAATTTTGTCATTAAAAACTAAAAACGGAAATGTTTTTCCTTTGAGTTTTTTTCGCACAGAGACGACAATGTTATCATAACAATCTGTGAAAACTATTAAAGGTTAGTTCACCCAAAGATTACATTTCTGTCATTAATTACTCACCCTCATGTTGTTCCACACCCATAAGACCTTTGTTCATATTTGAAACAAAATTAAGATATTTTGATGGATTTATCATCCATTGAAAGCAACAAAATGACCATTTTCAATGTCCAGAAAAGTAGTAAAAACATTGTTAAAATAGTCAACGTGACTACAGTGGTTCAACCTTAATGTTATGAAGCGACGAGAACACTTATTTGTGCACAAAAACAAAACAAAAATAACGATTTCATTCAACAAATTCGTCTTTCCCCGTCTCTCCTCAGCTACGCTATTTTCGTTGAAGCTTCCAGGTTCTATAGGTAACCTGGGGGTTGCTAGGGTGTTGCAAGGCAGTTGCTAAGGTACTTGGGGTGGTTGCTCAGGTGTTGCTAGGCGGTTGCTAGGGTGTTCTGGGCGGTTTCTAGGTGGTTGCTATGGTAACCTTGGTGGTTTTTAGGGTGTTGCTATGTGTTTGGTAGTTGTCACATATGGTTACTATAGGGTTTTTATAAAGTTCTTAGCATGTTTTTAGCCTGATTTAACACTTAGCTAATCACTATTAGCATGTAGCTATTCACTGCTAGCATGTGTAGCATGTTGGAAGTCCCGTTTGCTAACATAAGTCAAAAGAGCCAACCCACATGTCTCTACGATGTTCTGATGCAGAGATATAGGTCTTGCTGAACGGTTGCTAGGATACTCTGTTTGGTTGCTAGGGAGTGGCGGCTCAGTATTGGCCGATGCCTCTTTACGTGAGCAGCATGTGGCGTGCATGTGATGCTGACGCAGGAGCCGGCCAATAATGAGCCGGCATTCAGACGTAAACACGGAAATGCAGCACTGCACCACCTGCTTAACAGACTGATAGGGAAGAGGAAAAATTGTTAAATAAAGTCGTTATTTTTGTTTTGCGCACAAAAGTATTCTCGTCGCTTCATAACATTAAGGTTGAATCACTGTAGTCAAGCTGACTATTTTAATGATGTTTTTACTATTTTTCTGGACATTGAATGTGATCATTTCATTGCTTTCAATGAAGGATAAAAAAAAACCTCTCGGATTTCATCAAAATATCTTAATTTGTGTTCTGAAGATGAACGAAGGTCTTACAGGCGTGGAACGACATGAGGGTGAGTAATTAATGACAGAAATTTCATTTTTGTTCGAACCCTTTAAAAACGCTGTATTATGCATGCCAGACCAGTAGGTGGCGATGTCACTTTGTAAAGAAACACTACGCGCATATATAGACTGAACAATTAATACACATGCGCATAACATCACAATTTTTTTAGTTTACATGAAGATGATAACCTTATCATTTTCAAAAACTTGCACTTTGAAACCCATTTCAAAAGCTTGCGTTTTCAGGCTCCCCAAAATGCCATTGTCGTGTAAATGAATGGCCGAAATGCAGTAAAAATTTTCAGTTTTTAGTCGAAAACAGTCCTTTAAAAAAAAAAAAATTGTGATCTGTGACATTGTATTATGTTGATTATCAAAGGTTTTTGTGTCTATTTGTTAATGATGGATTTGTGGACACATAGGCCTAATGTTTTCAGATTTGTGGACATATATTTTTTATTTTTCCAGAATAAGGTAAGGACTGAGTGGCATGTTGTTACTAGTATTGTTTTTTTTTTTAATGTACTAATTCATTGGGTAATTAGGCAATCATTTAATTTCAGACATCACCATTCATTAAAACCTATAGGCTAACTGAGTGAAATTATTTATTTTATGCCTTTATGAGTTATAGAATAAATTTACGTTTCAGATTAATTTCTTTCCCACTTTTTTTGAAAATAGGCTCATTTTCCAACTCCCCAAGAGTTAGACAGTTGAGTTTTACCGTTTTCGAATCCATTCAGCCGATCTCCGGGTCTGGCGGTACCACTTTTAGCATAGCTTAGCATAGTTCATTGAATCTGATTAGACCGTTAGCAACTCGCTCAAAAATGACCAAAGAGTTTTGATATTTTTCCTATTTAAAACTTGACTCTTCTGTAGTTACATCGTGTACTAAGACAGACGGAAAATTAAAAGTTGCGTTTTTCTAGGCCGATATGGCTAGGAACTATACTCTCATTCCGGCGTAATAATCAAGGAACTTTGCTGATGTACCATGGGTGCAGCAGGCGCAATAATATTACGCAGCGGCTGTGACCCCGTTTGCACAGGGAGCGTGCCTTGCAACCATGGAGACGCTGTGTGAGAGGCGCTGCGTAATATCATTGCGCCTGCTGCACCCATGGTACATCAGCAAAGTTCCTTGATTATTACCAAAGACGTGTCACTCGTATTGTTTTAAATGGGAGAAAGTGTAACACGCAAAATGGCGGAATAAGTCCCGCCTTCTAAATAAGAGCCAATCGCCAACTGGTAAAGTCTTCGCATCACTTCAGCGGCCGTTAGAATCACCGGTTTCTATAGAAACAGTCAGACATTTAGGTCTGCGCATGCGCATTAGCTTGATCCAGCCTGAAAAATACAAGTTTTTTTTGTCATGATTCAAGCATTTAGAAACTAAATTTATGAGCCGGTTGTTGTTAGATTTCATTGGTGATTTCAAATATGAAATTTAATCGTAAGGTTGGCGAACAGTTTTGGAGAATTTGATGTTTCCCCATTCAAAGAGCTGCATGATGCCCAGGATGCCCGAGAGGCATTTCAAAGATGGCCGCCGAGTGAAATGACTTGTCTTAAAGGGACTTTGTTATTACGCCGGAATGAGAGTATAGTTCCTAGCCATATCGGTCTAGAAAATCGCAACTTTTAATTTTCCGTCGGTCTTAGTACACGATGTAACTACAGAAGAGTCAAGTTTTAAATAGAAAAAATATCAAAACTCTTTGGTCATTTTTGAGCGAGACGCTAACGGTCTAATCAGATTCAATGAACTATGCTAAGCTATGCTAAAAGTGGTACCGCCAGACCCGGAGATCGGCTGAATGGATTCGAAAACGGTAAAACTCAACTGTCTAACTCTAGGGGAGTTGGACAATGAGCCTATTTTCAAAAAAAGTGGAGTGTTCCTTTAACAGTTTACAAAGAATGAATGGATGAATGAATAGGCGAAATAAATGTCACATTAACAAAATATAGATTTTTCTTTTTTGGTTACGTTTAATAAAATTGTGTTGAAAGCCATAACATATAGCACGTCTGTGGGTGTTATCTATTGTAACCAGCAGGAGTCTCATAATCTCAGGCTGACTTCAGAAGTTTGGCTTGATGAAAGTTCAGAGCGCGGAAGTGAAGAGAAACTTTCGCATGAATCTCTGCAAGAGAGCAACTCTTCCCGCGTTTGAGTGTGGATGATGATGATGATGATGATGATGTTGACACGGATCCGCCAGTGTGTCTGAGGAAATACTGAGTTGCTTTGTGAGGCTTTATTTCAATTCTGATTATGGGGTTGCCGACTTTAGAGTTCAGTGACTCTTTTGTAGACAGTCCGGACTTTAGAGAGAGACTCAAATGTCACGAAATCGAGCTGGATCTTACCAACAAGTTCATCAAAGAGCTGATTAAAGATGGACACCAGCTGATCTGCGCGCTCAAGAGTGAGTACATAACATATCAATTCAATTCAATACACCCGCATCTCTCAAACCGTTCATATTGGCTGTAACTCAATACCTAGCATGTTGTCTACCTAGACAGCATGTGGTCACTATAGGCGTGTACTAAAGCGCGCTTGTGAGACCCAACAGTGCTGTCTAGGTAGGTGTCTCACTAAGTTTTGACACATAGCCAACGTGATGAATAAAAACATCCTTTTTGAGTTTGTAAAAAAGTGATAAAATTACCACAGCTAACAATTAACACAGCATGAAACGTAGCTGGTTTAAACACATCAAACAAAATGATTAATTTTAGCCTCACCTCACTGCTCTTTCTCTGTTGGATCCAAGAATTCAATTCACAGATATTTTAATTATTTTAATGACCAAAACATAATATTTACCTTAACTCTGTTACTTCATGTTGTTTCCTCTATTAAACAACAAAAAAAAAACTATGACACTCAAAATAATCATTTTACAGCCTGACAAGTAAATAATGTCATTGCATTTGATAAGTGTGTACACTAATTGCAGTTTTGACAGCATTTTTCAAGCTCAACTATTTTCGACACAACTAACGTTACCAAAGATAAATGATTAAACAATTTTTTTTTAGTAAAATTAATTACCATAATCAAAAATAATTACTTTTAAGCTAAATGGCAGCATTGTTACAACAGTGTTACCCAGTTGGGCGTGTTGTTAAACATTTAACCATAAGATTTCATGAATGTTTATTACCTTGAACTTAATATAAAAAATGAATATTACATCTGATAGTTCATATAATGAGAAATATCAGTCCTTTCACTACCTTGTTGACTATTTAAGAGTTTCAAGTCTTGTCAAGCGTTTTTAGTGACTATTAACAAGCATTATTTCATTATGAATATGCTTGTCTGATCATAAATGAATGTACATTTAGATAGGCCTAGTTTATGAATTATTGTGTGACATAACTATAAAATTAACAAGACATTTTTTTTGCTTTTCGGGGTAGAGAGACAGAAAAGGAGAAGATCAATTTTGAAATGTCAACATTTCTATTTCAGTTCATGTTTGTGTGATAGTATCTTTTCCGGGTTTATCTAAAGTTCTAAATGTCAAATAGTTTACTGATCGAGGTCACAGATACCGTCGTGATTCCCAGTGTAGTGTGTCACTAGAGGCCTTTAGTTTATTAGCTTTATATTTCCATCCAAAGTTGTGAATTTAACTTGCAAAACTGGAATATTGCATAACATATTAGCGAATAAAGCACCGTTTCCATCATGTGTGTTCAAGAGAACAAAATCGTCACATCCTGGGAAATTGGTGCAAAATATCTGTAGTACAAAAAAAAGAAAGTTGCAGCAATTGGTGAAGACACTTTTTTTCTGTACATCATAAATTACTTGCAACTACAGAGTTCACAGACAAAATGCAATAAACACTGTCATGTTACTGTATCTTGCTTTCAGAGGCAGAAGCCTGTTGCTTTGAATGCAATTGTGTGAGACAGATCTGGGAGTTAAATAAACCCAACTATTTTGATGACATACTTTGGCTTGGGCATTTCAGAATGACTAAACCAATTTTTGAGATGCTGTGCAATGAAATTGGCCAGCTTAGTCCAGTTTATCCAATCACATCCTCTGTTAAGACAAATGCCCCTTTCACACAGCAATACTGATAAATTACTGTAAAATTACCAGAACAAATGTGCTGTTCGCACTTGGCGTTCCGTCTTTTTACATGTAAGATACCATTCACGCATCAGTACCAAAATACCAGTAAACACTGTGATTTCAATCATCAAAAATGACCTTTAAATACTGAGCTGTTTTCTTCTTTCACCTGAATGAGGAGAAGTGCTTTAGTTTCATTTTAGTTAATCTTTTTTTTTTTACTTCTGAGTGACAGATGTAAGCGGATGACCACAGAGAACACGGTTTTGCTCTTAAAAATACAAGACGCATAATGGTTGTGTATTTCATTTACTATAGTATGCAATAAGAAGGCCTTGCATGCATCTGAAATCACTATATAGTAGGGTACAACGGGGCTAAAGGCACACCTTAAGAAAAATAGTGCTTTTCACTACTACCATAGTTTTGATTGCAGAATATTCACTGAACAAAATTATAAACGCAACACTTTTGTTTTTGCCCCCATTTTTCATGAGCTGAACTCAAAGATCTAAGACTTTTTCTATGTACACAAAAAAATGTACACTCTTTCTCTCAAATATTGTTCACAAATCTGTCTAAATCTGTGTTAGTGAGCACTTCTCCTTTGCCGAGATAATCCATCCACCTCACAGGTGTGGCATATCAAGATGCTGATTAGACAGCATGATTATTGCACAGGTGTGCCTTAGGCTGTGTTTGTATTGAAAATTTATGGAGCAACAAATTTTGTGTGAAAATAAATCATAAAAGTGTTTTTTTTATTTATTTTTTTTTATCTTATAAATGTATGAGGTGGCAAGGGGGCCTTTTACCCCATACATGATATTTTATCACATGATATGATTAATATCATATTTTTAAATTTGATGGTTTAATTACAAATGATTATCTCTAAGGTAGGGCTGGGACATTAAATCGATGCATCTGTAGATTTTAACAGAAGATGACACTGCATGCTTTAGAAACAGCTATACTCTGCTTCCTTCCAATTAAAAGGAAATAAAAGCATTCTGAGGTGCAAGTACATTCTTAGACTCAACCGAACGCATGAGCGCTCTTCTTCGTGAGCTTTTGAGTGTGCAGTTAAAAACTAGCCTAGAGTGCCATCTGCTGTTAAAAACTAAGCTCAGAATCGATTCGAGAGAGAATCGCGATGCGTTCGTTAAATCTCAGAATCGATCCACGAATTGGTGCATTGAACTTAATATATGATATTTACCATCTGAATCTAACCATGTCATGTCAACAAATGGAAAAGTCAGCCAGCTGTTTATTATCATGTTAATTATTAATAATAATAATAATAATAATGGAATTATTGTGCCTTTAGCCCCAACAGCAGGGGCGATTTTCACCCCAAATACCATACTTTTACATATTCTTCCATTACTGAAAAACTGTTGCTTTAATTACCTTTAACAAAACTGACAATCATTAAGAAGACCTTTGTCTCAAAATATATTCAATAAATTTGTCATTTGCTTGTCAAATCTACAACATTTAAAAAAAATTAATAAATAAAATAGATCACATTAGCACAGAATCAACTTTGCGCTGTTGCCCGCATCAAGGATCAGCCAAATTTCTGCATGCATCTTGAAAAGCGGATGTTTTGAAAAGTACTGCGGCAAGTTTTTGTGCCATCTAGTGGTTTAGAGGAAAATAAAATCAAAGGCGCCTTTTACCCCGGGGTGCCCTTTAGCCCCGTTGTACCCTACATACTAAATTTGGTTTTTGAAACTTACTTCGAAAAAGATGTTCTACAACTTCTCATACTGATAAATTGCCAGAACCGATTCACCGGTACTTTTGAAAAAGTCCTGTTCAGACATGATCTCTTAATGGTAAATTTACCTGTAATTTACCAGTAAAGACTGTGTGTGAGAAAGGGGCTAAAGTCACATGAGGAATTTATTCAGTAAATGTGATTCCACCGTAGTTGATGCGTGTCTTCTTTTTTAGATAAAAAAACAAAAAAAACTGAGCACACAAGTTTTTTTATGTGCATTCTTAGGGTATGCGCATCTTGGCAGTTCCATCCACCATTTTTTTAATGCAATATCCCAAAATATAAAAAATAGGTGAATGGAAACATAGGCTATATTCACACATAGCGCCTTAGTGCTCAGTTCCGATTTACTGCCCAGATCAGATTTTTTTGTAGCTGTTCACATTGTTGTTTTAAATGTGGCCAATATCAGATTCCAGTGTGAACAGATCATGGTCCTGACTGACCCACATGCGCAAAGGAATGATAAAAAGATGTCACACAGCCCACTATGATACGGAAGTAAACACGGAGGACATTTAATTAAGCAATTACGCATTTATTTATTGTGTGATCTGCCACAGAAGCCAGCGAATTTATACGCAGGCAATTTAAAAAACTATGTGAAAAAAAGAGAGCAGAGTTTTTAAACATTTATGATACGAGCCATCATGTTTTGCTTGTAGAGCTATCACTGTAATACTGACATATCACTATCCTTCCACTGACTACCTATCACAACTGTCTTGATAACATTGGGTATGTCAATTCTGACTCCCATGAGCACAGAATTGTGATGAATGTTGATCTAGAGTGACGTAAAAGTAATTTGAATTCGGATTTGACTGTTCAGACTGAGGTCGCATTGCAAAACATCTGACCTGTATCGGATTAATCAGAATTGAAAAGATCAGATTCCATGTGGTTTGTGCTGTTCAGTGTCATGAGAAAAACGGATCTGCGTCACATATGAGCAAAAAAATTGGATTTGGGCCACATTTGTCTGCAGTCTGAACTAGCTACTGATGATGGGTGCTTTTCCTGAGAGAAGAAATCAAGGCAGAAATCTTTGTCTCTAGTATTTGTCAGCCAAATGCATGAATGTAGATGTACTGTGTGTGGAATGCTGGAATTGTGATTCTAGAGGATTGTGGGTAAATACAATATGCCCCCTGCCGCCCTCAAGGTTCCTGGATTATCTGATTTCAATTCCAAGGCCGTGCAAATGCTGCTGCTTCTTTTTTGTAATAGAGGTTTTTACCTAATGATAATATTATGTGGCACTGCTGACCTTCAGTCGTAGAAACAAAAGATAACTTGCTTTTAGTGAATGCCACATTGGCTCAAAGATAACAGCAGACAATAGAGAACTGTTTAATATTGTTAAAGAAATAAATAACCCAAAAATTAACATTCTTTTATATTTACTCACCCATGTCATTCAAAAGTTGTCTGACTTTGTTTCTTTTTCCAGTTCTGAAGATTGTGCTGGTATTTATTTCTATGCTTTTTTTTTATTATCTTAATGAATTAAGGGTAACACTTTACAATAAGGTCTCAATTTTTATGTATTAACTAACCTGAACTAACAATGAGCATTACATTTTTTACAGTATTTATTAATCTCTGTTAATGTTAGTTAATAAAAATACTGTCGTTCATTGTTTGTTCATGTTAGTTCACAGTGCATTAACTCATGTTAACAAATAAAACTATTGAAATTTTAATAATGTATTAGTAAATGTTGAAATTACCATTAACTAAGATTAATAAATGCTGTAGTAGTATTGTTAACTACTTTAGGTAATATGAATCAAAAATTAACTAATGAAACCTTATTGTAAAGTGTTACCTAATTCAGACTGGAGGTTTCAAAAGAATACACAAAAGCACCATAGAAGTGTCATAAAATGTCCTGTATGACCAATTATCTCACATACTCTCAATATTGTGTCAAAGACAGCTAAGATTAATGTCAACATTTACAGAGAATAATGTCTTAAATTTCTGTCTGTTCATAAAAGCTATCAGTTGGCTTGGAGTACACAAGGCATACTTTAAGACCGAACAGTGTTATTAAATAAATGAAATTAGTTCATTGTATTTAATAGAAAAAAGCTACATGAACTCAATAAATGTTTATATTAAGCAGAACTTAAACTGAATGAGTTGCAACAGATTTCTAGTTCCCAGAATGCTTTGCATCAGGCTGAGTAAGGAGAATAGGCTAATTGTTTAAATGAACTGTTTTTTGTACATGTGTGTTTTTGCATAAATATTAATATATGGAGAGATGTGTGGGGTTCTATTATGTTGTAATTTTGCAACAAAATTACAATTGTGCAGAGTAGAGCCTGTGGTTAATTCGAGGATGGGCTGTATATCTTCGAAATTATATATGCTGGATGTTGCTGAACTGTGTATACAAGTGTATAGTGATAGTCTTTTTGCTAAATACATTACCATATGCAAGTGTGCTTTTGCTAGTAGACATGTGCCGGTATACGGTAATACGATAATGAATATGTGCGATATTGTAATCGCGGGCACTTCAAAATACCGTGAATACTATTTTATTACTAATTATTCAGATTTTTAGAATGCATTTTAAGAATACTTTACCCATCAACTGTTTAAAATCCACAACACTGCTGTATACTGTGTCAAAGAGGCACGTGCACTGATTTAAACAAACCCAATGTGCATGAGCAGCATGCCAGAATGAGTGAAGGAGATGCGCCGAATGAAAATGCACTTTCACTTTCTGACTGCAGAGGGTGCGGATTGAACAGCAGAAATGCAGCGGTTACCCCGGTAACCCCCGTAAACAAAGCAGCTGTGCTACAGCTGCTGCAGTATTTAAATGTTTTAAACAGCCATTCAGATTTTTGTATTCGCTATCATGTTGATCATAGCACCAAATACATAAAGACTTAAGGCTATTTATTTTCAAATTTAAACATTTTTATATTTTAATCTGGACTACAACATGCCCTAAATATTGTTTTAATATATTCTGATTCTTTATTGTTCAGTCACACTTTACAATAAAGTAAATAAAGTTACAATAAAGTTACTTACGTTAACTAATGAGACCTTATTGTAAAGTGATACCTATTTTTCTTTGTAATTCTCTTGAACTTTATTCTGTTTGCAACATTTGTTTACTTTATACATTTTTTTGTGCATAATGATTGTGAATGGTAGGCCAAAATCTGAAGACAGATAAAATGCATCCGTCCATAAAAAAATTAATCCATACGATTCCCGAGGGTTAATAAAGGCCTTTTGAAGCGAAGGGATGCATTTTTGACAAATGAGTAACCTGTGACACGATGAATGATGCAGAATGTAGGAGCTTAGACGCCTCTCACGGTTCAAACAAATAGGGCTGCGCAACAAACTCAAGCTCCTCTTCTCTTATATCGAAATCCTCCGACATTACTCTTTAAAATTTCTCGTTTTAAACTTCTAATTTGTGACCGGTGTTTTGTTTCGCTCTCTCCTCTGCGCCTCTGCGTTCGTCATTGCGACATCGCGTCAGGTCAAAGGTTACTCTTCCGCCCAAACTGACGTGTGCAGTATGCGTACGGTCAGCCGCCAGAAGCTAGTTATTTGAATTTATAAAGTTTTAAAAATTCCACATCCAAGGACGGGCTTCACTCCAGACGATCAATGATCACGTATGGGTCTAACAGCAGTCCCTCTCTCTCTCCCACGCTCCTGCTTCTCCTGGCGTTTTATCCTGTCTCCACGCCAATTACTGGAACGAGAAACAGGTGTTCGTGATTTGCATTCACTTCGGCTCGTTCACTCACCGCGCGTCCCCTGACGCTCTCTCCCGTTGCAGGCTCCGCTAAACCACTCCCCCCTCGCCACATACCCCCACCGCCCGACTCAGGCCGGGGAGCCGTCCTGCGGGACGCGGACAGGTCGCAACCGCTGCTGTCTTATCAATTTGGGGATGCACCTGTCCATATCCCTAGTGGAAGCCCAGATATCTTACTTCCACTCGCCCAATTGCACACTTCTTCGAGTTGGCCGTGAGCCCAGCCCCTCTCAGCGACCTCAGGACAGCCCTCAGATGCTGCATATGCCGCTGCCAATCATTACTAAAAAATAATAATGTCGTCCAGATAGGCAGCTGCATATGCAGCATGGGGCCGTAGGATCTTGTCCATGAGTCGCTGAAAGGTAGCCGGTGGCCCGAACGGAAGGGTCACAAATTGGTGTAATCCAAACAGCGTTGTGAAGGCGGTCTTTTCTTTGGATAATGGAGACAAGGGGATCTGCCAATACCCTTTCGTCAAGTCCAGTGTCGAATAAAATCGAGCTGTACCGAGCCGGTCAAGCAATTCGTCCACACGCGGCATTGGATACGCGTCGAATTTCGACACTGCATTCACCTTGCGATAATCCACACAGAACCGCACTGAGCTGTCTTTTTTGGGAACCAAAACTATCGGGCTCGCCCAGTTACTGCTGGATTCCTCTATTACCCCCATTTCAAGCATTGCATCTAATTCCGCCTGAACCACTTTTTTTTTGTATTCAGGTAATCTATACGGCCGGCTGCGAATCACCACGCCCGGCTCTGTCTTGATGTGGTGCTGAATGAGGTCAGTACGGCCCGGTTGGGGAGAGAACACGTCGGCAAACTCAGCCTGTAATTTGGAAACATCAGTGAGCTGTGAGGGCGAAAGGTGATCTCCCCCTGGGGCCAGAGCGAGGGATTGTTTTTTTACATTCGCCTCTGGCCCGAGATCATCCTCCCCGCTAATCACCGTCGCCAGCATCACTGACTCCGCCTCACTCCACTTTTTATGGAGATTGAGGTGATAAATTTGACGTGCCCCTCTCCTATCGGACCGTATTACTTCATAATCGAGATCACCAACTTGCCGTGTGACCTCAAATGTTCCTTGCAACTTTGCCAGTAATTTTGAGCTTGACGTGGGGAGTAATACAAGCACTTTCTCTCCCGGTGCAAATTTGCGCAGATTAGTTCCCCTGTCATACAACCGGCACTGTCTGTTCTGGGCTTGCAACAAATTCTCCATAGACAGCCGCCCCAAAGTGTGGAGTTTTGTTCTCAAGTCCAGCACTTACTGAATTTCATTTTTTGATTGAGACGGTCCGTCCTCCCAAGACTCTCTTAGGACATCCAACACCCCGCGGGGGTGGCGCCCAAAGAGAAGCTCAAAGGGGGAAAACCCCGTGGAGGCTTGCGGGACCTCTCGCACAGCGAACAACAGGGGTTCTAACCATTTATCCCAATTTTTGGCGTCTTCTTGAACGAACTTACGAATCATGGATTTAAGCGTGCGATTAAAACGTTCGACCAAACCGTCTGTTTGTGGGTGAAAGACGCTGGTTCGAATCGATTTAATGCCCAACAATTCGTACAGTTCGCGTAACGTACGTGACATAAACCCCGTGCCCTGATCAGTGAGGATTTCTTTTGGAATCCCCACTCGGGAGATTAAACTGAAGAGCGCGTCCGCAACACTCTTAGCGGAAATGTTGCGGAGAGCCACTGCTTCTGGATATCGAGTTGCATAATCCACAATGACTAATGCAAAACGATGCCCTCTCGCTGATCGCTCTAATGGCCCGATGAGGTCCATGCCAATTCATTCGAAGGGGACCTGCATTAATGGAAGGGGGCGCAAAGGCGCTTTTGGAGTGGACGGAGGATTTACCAATTGACATTCACGACAAGACGCGCACCACCTGCGCACGTTCTCGTGAATGCCCGGCCAAAAGAATCGGGCCATGAGGTGATTTAGTGTCGCTGTTTGTCCTAAGTGTCCAGCCATTGGGTTAGAGTGAGCCGCATGAAAAAGCATTTCCCTGCGGCTCTTTGGTACCAATAACTGGGTTGTACCTTCCTTTGACTGAGTGTCTTGGGTCACTCGATACAACCCATCTTTGATAATTGCAAAATAGGGATAAGTCACTGGTCGTCCAGGCTGGAGAGGCTGACCGTCGATTGTGCTGACCCTTTCAAACGCATTTTTTAGCGTTTCATCGTGAGACTGCTCCAGGGGAAAATCATCGCGGTCCGAGAGAATCAGTCTCCCGATCCCGCTCTGTTCCTCTGAGGCAGTCACCACTGGTCCCCGGTCAGTCTCCCCTGCCTGCACTCGTACTTCCTTTCCCCGCGAGCATTTATTCCAAGAGGCACCCGAGCATAAATGTCCCAATAATTTATTAAATGCCGGCCAATTCGTCCCCAAAATTATCGGGTGCCGGAGGTGCGGATTAACTGCCACCTCCACACTATGCCTTGTCCCCTAAATAGAATACTGACTGACACTAACGGATAACTCGCGATATCCCCGTGCACACACCGTACCCTAACCGTGCGGCCTGTATCCAATGCCCCGGATGACATCAGGCTTTGATGCACGGAGGTTTGGTTACAACCTGAGTCCACCAAAGCCTGATAGGTACCCCCCTTGATACTCACTGGTATCTGGTACTGGCCAGCTTGACCGGGGGCGGCCTGCGGGTCGTCCGGGACCCGGATCAATGTCCCCACCTCCATCACTGGACACCGGTCTATGAAGTGATCCGGGTCCCCGCAACGCCAACAGGCCGGCCCAGACCTGCCCGCCGCTCCAGTGGCGGAGAACGGGCCGAATGATTGGCGTGGAGAGAGGGGAGAAGCAGGCGCGGGGTCCGGCCCGGCGGTGGACAGTCCCGCCCCCCTGGGCGGGGCTCTCGGCGTCACAAACTGTCGGTAATCCGTTCCACCCCGCCCCCGGGGCGGAACACGAGGTGGGCCGGGCGGACGGGACTTGGGTAGAGGAATAGGTCTAGAGAGAGAGAGGGGAGGAAGAGAGGGAGAGAGAGAGACAGATGGCAGGGGTTCGCCGACCCCTGGGCACGCCACCATGTGGTCCTCCGCCTACCTTCCCGAGTTTCGGCACCAGTGTGGTAAGGTTCTTGTGTTGTGGGAAGGAAGAGGACAAGGGTCGGCTTTGACTGCTGTTAGACTTTATTCTCACCAGAGAAAATATCAAACACATAAACAAAAGGCGGTGCAATGCACACTCAATAATTCCACATCCAAGGACGGGCTTCACTCCAGACGATCAATGATCACGTATGGGTCTAACAGCAGTCCCTCTCTCTCTCCCACGCTCCTGCTTCTCCTGGCGTTTTATCCTGTCTCCACGTCAATTACTGGAACGAGAAACAGGTGTTCGTGATTTGCATTCAGCTCGTTCACTCACCGCGCGTCCCCTGACGCTCTCTCCCGTTGCAGGCTCCGATAAACCACGCCCCCCTCGCCACACAGCATTTAAAAACCTCTTTTGTGAATAATTTATAATTTTTTTTAAAATTTCCATTGAACTGTTACTTAGAGTTATTTTTATTATTTTTTGACACTCATAAAATGCTTTTGCTTA
>RJVU01063416.1:5164821-5240785 GCA_003731715.1 Anabarilius grahami | reverse complement strand
AGGACTAATTGTCCTAAAAGCTCTGTTTCAAATAGGTCTTTGATCCTCCCCTGTCCTGTACATTTTGTGACTTTACCCTTGCTTTATACCCAGCAGGGAACTTATAAAACTAGCATTTCTTTTTATCATTCCAAAGACTCTTTTAAAATCCTTCTCTCCGGTCAAATGAACCCAAATGAATAATACTGCGTCTTTCACACTGATGTGTCACTGGGCGGCAGTGCAATTTTGTTCACTTCATTCAATGCTTCAGTGGGGTGCATGTTTTTGTAAAGGTCACATAATCCTGCGGTTAACAGTGGCACATAGTGACTGTCGGTTAGAATCTGGGGTGGTAATTTTCTGTGGCTTCTTCTTAATGTAATATACTACATTCATTGAGCTACTGTACCATATTTCCACCTTCTTTGCAGTGGCTTACAAAACAATTATCTTTTGTTTGTTTTGGAATTTATAAAAATAAACCAAGAAAATTACAAAGGGAATGTGCAGTTGTTACCATCTATGTGATCTGACCCTTAAAATATGTCTTCATTGGCATACAGCCTGGTCTCATTGTTTATATGTAGGTATTCACTTCGTGAAGGCATGTATATTTTATTTAAATTCATACAGTATTTGAAAAGATTAGACATTTATTCATTTTAAGATTTAAAGTATAGTCTTTCAAAGTCACACAGAGCAAAATTAAATGAAACTGTGTTTTAAAGGGATAGTTCACCCATAAATGAAAATTCTGTCATCATTTACTCACCCCCAAGTTGTTCCAAACCTGTATGAATTTCTTTCTTCTGCTGAAAACAAAAGCAGATATTTTGAAGAATATGGGTAACCAAACAGTTGACAGGACCCATTGACATCTATAGTAAAAGTACTATGGAAGTCAATGAGGCTCATCAAATTTGGTTTGGTTACCCATATTCTTCAAAAGTTGATCAGAAGAAAGAAATGTATACAGGTTTGGAACAACTTGGGTGAGTAAATGATGTCAGAATTTAAATTTTGGGGTGAACTATCCCTTTAATAAATGTGTTTTGAAAAGATAATTTAATTGATCATAAATACAATAGAATCAACCAATTAATTTCATGAATTACATATTTAAATAAATAAGGATTTGTAAACATTTGTACATCTGTAAAGTTGTTGATAAATGATTTACGTTTTAAATGCTGTCAATACGTTGTTCTTGTATGTTTAGTGTCTATGCAAATGCAAGTAATTATTGTACATTAGAACGACATTTACATAAACAGTAGAACGACATTTACATAAAATACATACAGTATGGATACTTAGGAGTGTAACTTATGTCGTGATTTGACATAAGTTGCATACTAGACACCATTCCTGTTTAGTTTTGTGTGTGTGTTTGTACCATTTTAATATCCGAAACAAACATACGATACTTATATTACAACATACATTAGTCTACTGACATTATGTTACATTTAGTCATAATTGTGATTGCTATTTTTAGGGATTGGTCTGCGCTGTAGACTCTTAAATGTTGTGTAGGTCCTTACCGTCTGTACCAAAACACCCATTGGGAATAGTATCACATTCTTGTTAATTATCTCATGGGACGTCACCATGATTTTGCCAAGTAAGACATATTCCTAGATCAACATATTTTGTTGATCCTGGAACAACATTCCTGCCCAAAAATTTAGTCCTATCTCTACCCATAAGTTATCCCTAAAATCAGAGGGAAATGATAGGTAAATAACACTGATGTAGAAGCACCTAACCTTGGGTGTAAGCCTAAACTTGACATAAGCTGTAAACTTGTCCCTCAAATCCGATTGGTTGATTGGAATGTTGTTCCAGGATCAACAAAGATGTTGATCCAGGAACATGTTGTACTTGTTGAAATCACATTCACCCTCATGAGATGCTGGGTATTTTTGCACGCTGAATGATTGGCCACTGATAATATTTTTTTGCTCAAATATGTCTGTTAATTGAGATGTTCCCACACAAATCACAATTTCTAAGTTACCTAACAGAACATTTTTAGAGAGTTTTATTATCATCATCATTTTTACTGAAAGTCAACATGAAATCAAAAGTGATGCTATCTACAATCTATCTATCTACAAATGATCTTCATCTAATTGTGAGTGTTTAATCAGTGCATATAAAAATCTAAACAAAATTGTTCATTTTATGAGCTAACCATCATACCACAACATTTTAGTTGAGTGGCATTGTTAACAAAGCCAATCTATTTCTACTTCAAAGTTGCTCACCCAGCAATGGAAGTTCGAAATGAACCACGGCCCTTCTGCAAACATGATTAGTCCCATCTAATTTTGCAGCAGAGTCTGTCAAGGTAATTAAGGGGAGCTTCAGTTGAATAGACTACTTACCACCCTAATGGGTTAGAGGAACTGCCTGATCAAAAAGCCCTGTGCCTTATGAAGGTGATTAGTGATCTTCAGCTCTGAATAAGAAGGATGACAGGGTTGGATTTCTGTCCATGTTTAAATAATGTTGTCTGTGTAACTGCTACACAATTGACCCTTCGCAAAGACCCGCCCCCCTTAGTTACTGTTGCTTTGTCCGACAAGCCGTGGCGCTGTCACGCCACATGCAGTGAAAAATGCAACGTGGAGCAAAGAGTATACTGACAATACGTCGACAGACAAGACAAAGCAGGTTACTTATGATATTAAACAAAGTCCCAGCTTTCAAATTGTGTATTTTTTTTAAGAAATTCAAACAATAAAAGCCGTTTTGTGGCTCTTTAATGTGTCGTGACCATGGTTGTGATAGATTGCTGTAGCACCTCAGCTCAAGAGGCTCGTAAACCGATCATCTCTTCCTATTAGTTCATTTATAGCATCAAATAAACATGAATGAACATGACGAGGAATGTTGTTTCAAACGCGGAAAGATGTCAGTACACATAATTTTTCAAGTTTAAGTCCACCGAGGTTGATCTTCTAACTCCTGACTGCTTTGTTGGACAAAATGGCGGATTCGGTGATCTGATTGGTTAGATCGCTTGTCAATCAAACTCTCAATTGCTCCTCAGCACTGACTTAAATATTTAGGAAGAAGTATTGTGCACTGGAGCCCAAACCCGTAAGTATTGTACAGGTTAGAATTTTTTATATTAATTAGTACAATCTGACTTGTATTAAAACTTAAAATGTAACCATTTAAACTTCTCAAAATCGTAGAAGTTTGTTTATTTTCAAGTTTAATCTGATTAGACTTTGAATAACAGATTTCCAATGTGACCCTACTAAACCCCACAGTATGTGTGAATGTTGTACGTCGGGGTTGTCAGTGAGAGAGATCACTCTTCAGTTTAGCGAATGAGTCAGTGCGCAAGAATAAAAGTGAAAGTGATGAAAGTGAGCAAAGAAGTCAAGTTGGCACAGACAGAAGCCTTATTTTACGTCTTCTTCTTACCTGAGCATTCCAATACGCAAATATTTTCTTAACAACATGAGCCGACTAGAATGAAGAAAGTGATCAGCATGATTGATATTTGCTGTAGGTTGCCTACCCCTGTGTTAAAGCAGTGTTCTAGGTTGGTTAAACTTTATTTACAGTCTGTGAGAATGTTGATTACCACATAAAATATTTTTTAGAATTTTTAGCGTGTACAAAGGAGGTCTACAGACCAAAGCACTCTGACTTCTAAACTCGAAAAACTACTCAAATATGCATTAGTGGCTTACAAGAAGTATCAGCAAATTTAGGGTATATTTACCTGACAACTATTTTTCTCCTTATAATGGACTTCAACGGCTACCATGGGTTAAAGGTCCAAATTGCAGTTTAAATGCAGCTTCAAAGGGCTCTACATGATCCCAGACGAGGAATAAGGGTCTTATCTAGTGAATCGATCTGCCATCTTCTAAAAAAAAATAAAATAAAAATGTATATACTTTTTAACCACAAATGCTCTGAAGAAAGAAAGACATAAACATCTTGGATGACGTGGGGGTGAGTAAATCATCAGGAATTTTTAATTCTGAAGTGAACTAATCCTTTAAAAATGCTGTATTATGCAGGCCAGGTGAGTAGTTGGCGATGCCACTTGGTAAAGAAAAACAACGAGCCTGAACACATAATACGCAATTACGCATATGCATGATGTCGCCATTTTCACAAATTCGCATTTTTGTAGTTTACATGGATACAATATTGTTTCTAAAACTTGCATTTTTCAAAGCAGTTTTCAAAAGTTTGCATTTTCAGGCCCCCAAAACGCTGTTGTTGTGTAAACGCATACATTTTTTTCCATTTTTAGTTGAAAACGGTGTTGTGTAAACGGCTCCTAAATGAACAATAGTAGAAATTCTACAAGATAAACATCAAGACACAGGTAGCCTAAATCTACATTACAAAAATATATACCATTAAGTCTAAGCAATGTTTTAAACCAGAATTGTAAAGTTTTTTTGTTTGTCAAAGCACTTATATTAACTCTTTCCCCACCATTGACAGAGGTTTTCGCAATTTATTGACAAAACACTTTCCCGCCATTGACGGAATTTTCTGGCAATCCATGTTTTCACTGTGATATGATATGAGGCGCTATTACGTATCTTCTAAAAGAGTTCAGAATCACTGCATCAAAACACAGGCAAAGAAGAAGCAGAAACAAGTGACAGAAGTATTGCTTATGCACATGTTTAAAAAAAAAAACGGTATCATCAAACCGCATATAAATCAAATGTCGAAATGTTGCCCCAGGACGTGGTATAGGGCTGTGCATGCTTTGGGGGTGTTGATGGAAGTGATCTTCTCCTTCTGTATTTGAATTTTTTTTTTATATATATATATATATATATATAGCAGAGGCTTTGTTCTTTATTTTGATATATTAATATGATTGATATGATATGTTTAGATATTCGTACAACAAAATATTTTAGGGCCATGAAAGTTTTGTGAAAATGATAAAAAATGCTGGAGCTGGCTGGCTTTTTTTTTCTTTTTTTTTTAAAATAAAACAAAACACTGGTGGGGAAAGAATTAAAGCTCAGAATTAAGCACTCAAGACATGGGTAAAGATTCAGTTAATTCAGATACATTTTAATACAGGTTGCTTACTTTCTGAGCTGCTGCGTTAGCCCAGCGACAGCCATTGAGATAATTCTAATGGATAAATGCTAATGTATAGCTCTCTCCGGGTATTTATAATCTTGTATTGTGTCATTTATAAATTAAAAAATTGATTTTTGAATTGTTTTTGTTATTTATAAATGTAGAAGCAGCTTTTAGCAGCAACATTGCAGGCATACAAAACAACAAGTCCACATTGTGGAATTAATAAGTGACATTTGTGCTTCCCCACTCTTGCAAAGCACATGCTGCCAGTGCATTAAATTTGAAAGCATTTCTCTTCCTCTATCTCTGCATTAGTAAGGTCTCTGTTTGGATTTCACTACTCTTCTGGGAGTGTTGTGTGTTTATGTGAGTTAGTGCAATGCTCCAGGGGCTTTGCCACAGGAAATGCGCTGTAAACAATGTTGTGTAGCCTTGTCCTTTCCTCCCACTGATAACTTTCCTCACTGACAGTACAGTAAGTGTGTGTCCGTATTTGTGCTAGTTGGTATCAGTAAGACTCAGGATGCCGAGAGGCTAAATAATCTGAACAAAGATTGGATTGTGGGGAGTTATTTACACAGTGAAAGGTTCTAATTCTTCAAGGCTCTAAGAAAGAAGTAACAGTTTCCACAGAGTTAGAAAATGTTACACTAGCCATTCCATCTATAACAATGTGAGCTTGAATACGGTTCTGACCTTTACAGATTCACTCCCAAGAGCTGTTGCCTGATTTGACCTGGAGTCCTTGTTCAGAGAAACACTCTTCATTGACTAAAGATGATGATACACTGGGCAACTTTTTGAGCAATGTTGCCGAGCAATGTTGCTTGGGCACTTTCCCATTGAGAATGTGCAACAAATTTCAATCTAAAGTATCCAGATAAAAATGTATTGCCCATTCTCAATGGGAAAGTGCCCAAGCAACTTTGCTCGGCAACATTGCTCAAAAAGTTGCCCCGTGTATCATCACCTTAATACATCATTTAACATCTCAAGTGTTGATAAATGAGCATACCTGTACAGTACAGTTTTCTAAACCAGTTTCTCACTATTTGCTTTTGTTACTCTGAACAGTTACTGTGATACAGTATATTATACCAGCCATATTTACCAGCAGTTCCAGAAGTACAAAACTTGAATGCTGTCATTGTTACTTTATAGGCACTCCGTTGTGAAAATATTTTTTGAGACAATCACCTGAGCCGTAAATGGAATGTGACTTATTCTGTATTATACCTCCTTACAGCGGACAAAGAAATAGACGTATGTCTATTTTACACCATAAACAATGTTTAGCTGTTTATACAGTATATTGGTTGCTGAAATATGTTCACAAAAATGGTACACAGTACAACAGATCTTTGGCTTACTGGTTTGACAACCTTGATCAAAGCCTGTTTTATCCTTTGAGGTTTCATATCATAAAAAAATCTAAATTTGGCCATGGGCCTATTTAAATTTTTTGATGCATGTTCCTAAGTGTTAATTGTGCATTATTCATCGGTTCAATAAAAAGATATCTTTGTAATATTTCATCAAATGTAATGACGTGCTCTCCCTTTTAAACAACTGTTCAAATGACTTTCACTTTTACTTTTCAATCTCCTCTCCTCCAGCTGCTCCATTCTGGTATATATAACGGCCACATTTTTTTTTTTTTTTAATATCCTGGTTCCTGTCAAAATATGTGACATTATGGAAGTAAAGTTTCATGTGCTATGTGAGGATACAGAACTGAAAACTTCCTTCTCACTCCAAACTAGCCATTAACTGAAACTCGTCTTAACTTCCTGAACTGGGGCTACAATTATAAATCGATATATCATGATTCTTTTTCTCATGGTATTCTATCAGTATTTTTATTTACTGTGCATGCATGTGTTTCGTTTCTTACAGTTCAGTTTAGCGGCACGTTGTCTAAGTAAGTGTATACAGCACTCCGAAACCGCTGTTTATCAATGCAATCAGAGCCGTTTCTGGTCAAAGTGAAGTGAATTGATTGATACAGATACTGCAGATTTACCCACTCCAGAGTTTCATTGACGATCTTATGAGATTGTGATGTATTGATCTGTAATGTGGTGTGTATTGTATTTTGGCATAGTTGGCAATACCCAGCTATTGTACCAACCAACTGATCTTTGGACGTCAACAAGACTTTTTAGTATTCATCATCAGTATGGTCCACCCAATCAAAGTGAAGCAATAAGGAGGACGGAGATTTGATACTATTATTTCATGTGGCATATAATTAACAGGAAGAGTGATATAAGAAATGCTTGCCAGATACTGTGCTGTTTCTGACTGATATTTATTGTTTTCCAAGGTCACTGATCGATAATGTCGATAATTAGGGTTCTATGATTTCGCAATGCGGAAAACACGGATGGAATCTTTGAATCCAGTCATAAAAATGGAATTTACTGGAATTTGCCAAATTTGAGATAAATCAAAAGTAGAGTGTACAATTAATTAAATTACTGTTCATGGAAGATGAGTTCGAATTCCAACGGTTTAGCAATAAAAGAGTGTGTGGTAAGATGTAAGTAGCTAAACATTTAATATTTGACAATCGCTTTATGATAGAAATATTCAACTATAATTAGAGAACTTCTTTTACCGTTCTTATTTCTTTTTCTTTATTGCCTTAAAAACGTTGGTATTCCAGTGTTCACGATATGGTTACGGCCTTGATCACAAGAATCTTGTCAATTCAGAAAAATTAATAGACAACACAGAATTTCTTTTTTAAAAAATAGGGCCCAATTATTGTTAAAATTTTACTAAATGGTTATATTAAATGATTAGTCCACTTTCAAATTAAAATTTCCTGATAATTTACTCACCCCCATGTCATCCAAGATGTCCATGTCCTTCTTTCTTCAGTCGAAAAGAAATTAAGGTTTTTGATGAAAACATTCCAGGATTTTTTTCCTTATAGTGGGCTTCAATGGCCTCCAAACGGTTGAAGGTCAAAATTACAAAACTACAGCTTCAAAGGGCTTTAAAGGATACCAGACGAGGAATAAGGGTCTTATCTAGCGAAAAAATCGGTCATTTAAAAAAAAAAAAAAAATGTTTATGCTTTATAAACACAAATGATCGCCTTGCAAGTGCTTCTGCCAGACCGCACTTCCGTATTCTTCAGAAAGCTTACACCGTGTCCTAACCAGACGCGATGCGATAAGATTCTAGCGACGAGCAATTTGACTGTCCACACTAGACGCGACGCGGCAATGAGAAGCGATAAAATCAATCAAAAACCCCAGCCAATCAGAAGAGAGTGTGGGCGGGCTCTCTCGGCAAGAGCGCAGCAGACACAATAAAAAGGGCAAGTACATAGTAAAATTCATAAATATTACACAATTTAAACATTGTTTAAAGTACATACGGAGTAAGTGAACCGATCTTTGTCATAGAATACACTTGTTTGTTCGCATTGAGTTGGCAGTTTGAACGTTCTTGTGCCCATTTATTTATCATTACAGCTAAAAAGCCTTGAACACAGAATGATATTCAAGCTCACGTTAGATGCTTTTAACATTAAATAAAGCACATAAACAGTACCTGATATTATCATTGCCATACTTTGTGTTCCTGTTCCAGCCGCGACGTCGCAGAGAAATAGAAACCGTTTCTAAAATAAAATATTCGTGTGTTGCCGTCGCGGCTGGTTAGGACAAAAAACTCAGATTAACATGGAAAAGATACCTTTTATTGCGTGTTGCGGCGTCGCATCTGGTTAGGATACTGTGTTACGCTGTATGTCCTACACCTTCCCTATTCTACTTAAGGAACAAACGCGGTGCCAGTTCCGTTTTTTCCGTAAGTTGAATAAGGAAGGTGTAGGACATACAGCGTAAGCTTTTTGAAGAATACGGAAGTGCGGTCTGGCAGAAGCACTTGCAAGGCGTGCACTTAAACTTGCAAAGCTGCACTGAAACTGTAATTTTGACCTTCAACCGTTTGGGGTCAATTGAAGTCCAATATAAGGAGAATAATCCTGAAAAGTTTTCATCAAAAACCTTAATTTCTTTTCGACTGAAGAAAGAAGGACATGGACATCTTGGATGACATAGGGGTGAGTAAATTATCCGGAAATTTTAATTTGAAAGTGGAGTAATCCTTTAAACATTTATGAATTCAATTGATTAGACAAGCTTTTGATATATTAAAATGTATTTAAATCATTAAAACTGAATCCAGAAAAGTTAAAACAAAACACAGAATTTGGAAATTATATTATAAGACCCTAAATTCAGTGTGAAATCTTTTGTGAATCCATCACAATGTAATGTGGATTTTGCAAAGAGGCTGGGAACCAGACAGCAAAGTAACCACTGATTCTCATTTTACATGCAAATTTAGAATTCACATAGAAGCTTTTAAGGCATAAGAGTAAAAAAATAAAAATAAAATGGCCTGTTTAATTCTAAGGATTAGTGAGAGTGTGGAAGATGGTCATGGAAAACAAAATTATGTTGTTTGTTGCCAGAAATCCTTGACTAGCATTATCAGTGGAACGTAACCTGACCCAAATGACCTGTCTTTCATGTTACACTTCTTTCTGTCTGACATTATGTTATGAAACACATGCCAGGATCTGAACATTTTCAGTACTGTATAATTGATCATTTATTCAGATGAATTCTCAGATGTAACTGAACTTCATACAGCTAATGCATATAGCATTGATCTTTAAATAATCCCTGCAGATGTTAGTACGTGATGTGTTGTGCTAAACAGAAACATTTCCCTTTGCTCAGCAGAAAGGAGCAATTTGTACTAAACGATATGCTCTTTGCTGCTAATTGAAAGTGACACTGTTTGATGCAATCTGAATGAGATGCATTTGTTTGTTCTGCTAGATGACTGTTTGGCTTTTGCTTATGCAATTTATTTCAGGCACCAAGAAAGCTGGTTTTGTCATTCCGTCTTTCCTCAGCTTGTAGACATGCCGTGATTGCCGCCTGTGATGCATATGTCACTTTGCTTGTTTGTAAGACTTGTAAGAGTAATTCTCTCCCAGAATGAATGCATTTCTGTTGAGCTACCGTGAACAAAGTTGTTCGTGATCTGTGGTTCTCATGTCTGACAGTTAGTATTTCCATCTGAACGAGGCCGATAATGGAAGTCTTGCAACCCGTCTGATTGGCAAATATGTTTGGACATCTTATTGGCTGGTTGTGTTTGTTGTACTACATTAACTTCTCTTTAATGATGGAACTGTTTCGTAAGTTGGTAAAAAATAGTCACAATTTTATATACATTTTTGACACGGTGTGTTGAAGAATTTTGTCAGCGCGTTGACACATCACATCAGGTTGACTGAAACGTCTAATTAAGCCGCTGCTGGAAATACTGTTTGACTTTAGGTACTCGCTCACCCATGAGCACAGAAAAACACAACCTTAAAAAGTTCATATCAGACATAAGACAAAAAACTAGATCAAAGAATAAGAAAAATGTGAATATGTATTAGCTTAGTGTTCAGCTGGAAATTAGATAATAATTATCCCTGAATATATAGGCCATACACTATATATATATTAGCGAAAGTTTGCCAAAAAATAATGTACGAGACGGAGTGAACTGTGGCTCTAATACTGTCTCACAAATGTATACGTTGTGCAGAGAAGCTCAACTGCCAAAGTCAAGAATTTCGTTAAATAAATTTTGTTTGCTTTTCACTTGGAAGATACCGCACATGTTGCATGGGATGATTCTGTGATACTTTTGCGTCTTTTTTAAAAGCTTTATGCTGGTCGCTATTAGGCCTGTCACGATTATGAAATTTGGCTGACGATTCATTGTCTGAAAAATAATTGCGGTTATGATGATTAATTGCCAGTTTTAGGGCTTTGACGATTAATTGTCTGTTTTAGGGCTTTGTCATACATTTTTGTGTGCTTCATTCATTAAATAATTGATGAATTTAATCCTTTGTAAGTTATCATTTTGTAGCGTAAGATTACAGTTAACACCTTTAAATATGAAAGAAGTGTATTCAATTCAGTAAATAACTGAATCACAACAAACTAAAAAAGTAATTCTTGAAAAGATCTTTGGTGCAGAGTAATTTTATAAAATCTAAACATTAAAGGTGCAATATGTAAGAATTTTGCAGTAAAATATCCAAAAACCACTAGGCCAGTGTTATATATTTTGTTCACTTGAGTACTTACAACATCCCAAATGTTTGCAACTATGTTTGCTAATATGCAGTGTCATGTTTTGCTCGTGATGATGAAGCGACTTGTAGTAGAACAGAACAATTAACCAATTAGTAACATACCTGCATATTTCGCTTTCTTTTTCTCATCCTCTTTCTTAAACTAAAACACTTAATCCAGGTAAGCACAGATGACGACGTTCCCTGCCGCCTTCTACATCTCATTTCTCTATTCTCTTCCTAACAGCAGCGGCTGAATCTGAGAGCTCACTTTACATCCCGACGCGATCCACGCTGCTGAGAGAGGCGTTCGATAGAATACTATCACAAGGGAGACTTGTCACTCAGATAATCGCAAGTAGCCTAATCATAATTCCTCGAAATAGCAAAAGTACGAAATAATAATAATAGTAATAATAATAATAATACAATAAATAAAGAAAATTGTTGGTGGGGCGGGGGCTCTCACTGGCGCCCCCCAGCTGTTTGCGCCCTAGGCGACCGCCTAGCTTGCCTATGCCTAGAAATGGCACTGGTTCCGCTGCTCATGAGGCGTGTGTTGCGCAATCGCTCCAGCGGCCTCGTTCAGCTTCCACAACACTCGGTCCTGCTCTGCTTCATACTATAGTAACATTAATAATCGCATCCATGAACATGATTTCTTCTCGAGTCCTATCCCGATTGTTTCCACCGGCTGTGAGGTGAAGACCACATGTCCCAAGATTCCGCACTCAAACTTGCCGTCATCAAGCTACGACTTTGTTTTGAATAGGCCTCTAACGGGAAGAAAATTACTAAGTGCACCTTTAATAAAAACAAATTACAAATTACTATTTGTATTCTTATAAAATACTTCAACAATTTTTATATTTACATATGAATGTAAAGAATTAGCATATATATATATATATATATATACACACACACACTCTCACACAAATAACTTACAATTATAAGGTTATTTTAAATGTAATGTGCAGCTTATATATATATATCAGTCAAACCAAAATTTATTCAGACACCTTGAGCATTTCATTCATTAATACAGTTTATTCACTATAGTTAAAAAAAATGGAAATAAAATACGACAAGATCTCAGAGTTAAACTGTGTCAGAAAAATTAATCTTAATTATGTTAGATAACACTTAAGGAAAATCATGGTCATGGCAACAACATATGATAAATAAACAGAACAAGATAGGCTTTTAATAAACTTTCAGTGTGCAAAACCATGATTATGTGAAATTTACTATGCTGACTGTCGTAACCGGATTTTGTTTGAATGCTGAAAAGAGAATGATTGACAGCTGCAGTGGAGGGAAGACGAGTTTCCGTGAACTTTAATTTAATGGTGTAAATATTCTTCTGTCCCTCACATTAAGCTATGAAATTACTTAAAATGTATTTGAATATATTGCACGAAAACTTAATTGGTGGTTGTCTATTTCTTTTGGTCCATGACTCCCCCTTGTGCTGTAGGCCTATAAAAGACGAGATCAAATATCCGCGATCAGACGATTACTTAATTATCGCGACAGGCCTAGTCACTATTCACTGCCATTACATGAACGAGCAAATTAAAAAATTCTCCTTTTGTGGCCTATTAAAAAAAGAAGGGCACAAGGCATTAGAACAACAACAGCGTGAGTAAATGATGACTTAATTTTCATTTTACGGTGAACTATCCGTTTAAGATGGTGTCATTTAGGTTGAGATACAGCAGGCCTGACAGGGGTTTTGGTGCTCAGAGAGGTGCTGAGTGGAGGAGTGCCAGGCCTGATTTCCTCTGGCTGACACATGGGCACCCCCGCTGAGAGGCTGATGAGCGATTGTCATCGTTACCTGGAGCAAGACTCATCCTCTTTCGATCCCCTCTGAGTGGAATCAAAGGACAGGGAACTCCTAAGGTTCGATGAGAGAACAATCCCATGCTTCTTGTTAAGCTGGAGGTAGAAGAGGGTCTCTTTGATGGGCCGCTCTCATGACAAATCAGTATGGTCTTCCTGTCAAGAGCATCTGATTGGGTATCAGAGGAATACATGTGCTCTCTGAGATGTTCCCTAATACATTACCTGTCAATTTGCAAAAGAACATTGTAATTTAGCAGTTCTGTTCCATGACTTTTACATGAACCTCAAACAAAGGAAACGTTAATGGTCCCTTCATGTGTGTGACAGTCTGTAATGGATAAATAAATGATGATGTAAGCGGGCCTGCTGGTGTCCACATTTATGAAAATACAAAGTCGACATCCCTGAAGTGCTGTGCAGTTTGTCAGATTAATGGATATCACAATGTTTTAAGCAGGTATTTTAGACAAGGCTACACTCTTAAAAGTGGTATTATCGCTTTCTGTACTTCGCAAATAGTTTGACACATAATTTCAGAAATGCATCCACAAGCATTTAGGAATGCAACACAAATATTTTTGTATGCAGGTGTTGAAAGGCAAAAGAAAGGCAATTTTTTTTTTTTTTTTTGGAGCTTGATAACAGTAGTGAATAGGGTTCAAGATATTGAAGCCCAAAAAACTGCATCCATCCATCATAACATTTTGAATATGGATATTTGCTTTCAGAAGGCCTATTAATCTCTTAGAGCAGTAAGGATTACTTATGTGATGGATGGATGGATGGATGGATGGATGCAGTTCTTTGGGCTTCAAAACCTCAAGCCCCTTTCACTACCTTTATAAGGCTTGGAAGAGCCAGGATATTTTTTAATATAACTCCAATTGCATTTGTCTAAAAGAAGATAGTCATATGATGGCCAAATTGTGATGGCTGGACGACTGGGTCAGAGCATCTCCAAAACTGCAGCTCTTGTGGAGTGTTCCCGGTCTGCAGTGGTCAGTATCTTTCAAAAGTGATCCAAGGAAGGAACAGTGGTGAACCAGCGACAGGGTTATGGGCAGCCAGGGCTCATTGATGCACGTGGGGAGCGAAGGCTGGCCTGTGTAGTCTGATCCAACAGACGAACTACTGTAGCTCAAATTGCTCAAGAAGGTAATGCTGGTTCTGATAGAAAGGTGTCAGAATACACAGTGCATCATAGTTTGTTGCGTATGGGGCTGGATAGCCGCAGACCAGTCAGGGTGCCCATGCTGACCCCTGTCCACCTCCGAAAGTGCCAACAGTGGGCACGTGAGCATCAGAACTGGACCACAGAGCAATGGAAGAAGGTGGCCTGGTCTGATGATGAATCACATTTTCTTTTACATCACGTAGATGGCGGGGTGCGTATGCGTCGCTTACCTGGGGAACACATGGCACCAGGATCCACTATGGGAAGAAGGCAAGCCAGCGGAGGCAGTGTGATGCTTTGGGCAATGTTCTGCAAAATGGTTTGAGCAAAAATGGTTCAGGAATGGTTTTAGGAGCACAACAAGGAGTTTGAGGTGTTGATTTGGCCTCTAAATTCCCCAGATCTCAATCCAATTGAGCATCTGTGGGATGTGCTGAGCAAACAAGTCCGATCCATGGAGGCTCCACCTCGCAACTTACAGGACTTAAAGGATCTGCTGCTAACATCTTGGTGCCAGATAGCAAAGCACATCTTCAGGGGTCTAGTGGAGTCCATGCCTCGACAGGTCAGGGCTGTTTCGGCTGCAAAAGTGGGACCAACACAATATTAGGAAGGTGGTCATAATGTTATGCCTGATCGGTGTATAATATAATATAAATAAAATATATACATATTTAAAGTCACAGTTTATTTTTATTTTTGGCTAGTTCCGAATGGCTGGTAACCATTGTAGCCAAATTGGCTGTTAAGTTAATAAGTTCATTTCAGACTGATTACTGAAGTAAAATGGGATTTGATTGTCATTTTATGTTGACTTCTAAGCATCGTTTACACTGTTACTGATGGTTAAGTTTTGTATCATCCAGTACATTTCATTGAATACACTGCATACTTTAAGTAAGTTTTATAGCGAACGCTCTCTCATTCTTTATTTGTTGTTTTTTTAGAGACTTGCGTGTGAGATGGTATTATCTTCACCATAAAAGGTGTCATTTGCCACATTATTGACTGTAAAATTCCAACCGTTGGAACATTTTGGAATGTGAAAACAGAACTGAAATGCCTTTTCTCTACACACACCCACACATATAAAAAATAAACAGATACACGCAGCCACCCACTATCTGCAATACACTATTAGACACAAGCACCGCCACTCTCTCTATGACTTCTTGTTTGTAGCAGGGCCTGGAGGAAATGTCCTTTCCCTAACAGGCAGTGAGCTATGGAGGCACTCTTCCATGGCAGGCTGTGTGGAGGTGTGACATCAGATGAAACCTGTGATAAAAGCAGGCTGGAAGCCCGTCATATGTGCACACTGCCTCTGCTGCTGCCAGCTTCCACAGCATGCCCTGTAATTACACTTGCTGCAAAATTACACAGCAGATGCATCGTGCTTGTTAATGTCATAACAGGAATGCTGCTAAGTGCCGACATGCATGTTCTGTGCACAATGGATCTTGTTTAAAGGGATAGTTCATGCAAAAATCCAAACATATATTCTGTTATTTTTTGTAGAATACAAAATAAGATGAGATTTTCACACGACAGTTAGCAGTGACCAGTCTGTCAAGCTCCAAAAAAGACAGAAAAGCATCATAAAGTAGTCCATATCCATATCTGCTATTTGATCTGCAAGTCTTTTGAGGCCGTATGGTGGTCTCACTTCACAGCCATGATATATTTTTGTGACAAACACAGAACAAGTACTAACATTTTGGGCTGTTGCTCATACAAATCTATCATATGGCTTCGGAAGACTCCGTTATCTTGAGCATAGTAACTACAATCATAACATAAAATGTTCAAACTTTAAATAAAATAAGCGTTAACTGAAATAAAATCTTTAAAAAGTACAATATTTCTCATTTTTGTTTAGTTTAACTCAAGGTACTAAAATAACAAATAATAAAAATCTATTTTGACATATTTAAAAAAAACAACTAATAAAAATAACAAATATACACAAGGAAATTATTAAAAACTAACTAAATGTAAAGTGAAAAAATATACTAATTGAATATCAAATATAATAATATCAAAACATTAACAAAAACTAAAATAGTATATCATTGAAACACAATTGCATTTCTTTTCAATGTTTTTAAATGCGATTACAATACATTGTGACAAGTGCTGGGTAGTAACTACAGCTTTCCTGTAGCTCAGTGGTTAGAGCGTGGCACTAGCAATGCCAAGGTCATGGGTTCGATCCCAGGGATTGCACATACTCAGATACAAATGTATAGTATAACGCAATGTAAGTCGCTTTGGATAAAAGCGTCTGCCAAATGCATAAATGTAAATGTAAATGTAACTGATTACATGTAATCTGGATTATGTAATCAGATTCCAAAAATTAAGTTACTTGTAATTAGATTCCTTTTTAAAATACTTGTATTGATTACATGATTACATATTATTCACACATTGGCAGTAAATCATTAATAATTTGATTCTCCCTAATTCTTCTTTTTCATGTTTTACATTTTCCTTTCTAAAAATGCATATCGCTTATATATACATTCAGAAAGTATTCTAGTTTTGTAAAATTGCACACACAGACCAGCCACTAGTCAGGTGGCTATAATTACATAGAAGACTGAGAGGCCACAAAGCATAGACCATTGGATTTACAGAAATCATTTAACTTTTAAAGAGTGTTTTCTCAGCATTGCAGTTCCATCATAATATATCCATATAATTTGGAAATGATGGTGTAAATTTAACACAAAACGAAATAATAAATTAATAAATAAATTCATATGAGTTTGAATTGACATGAGGGTGAGTAAAAAATGTCTGAATTTTCATTTTTGAGTGAACTAAATGAAGTAAAAGGCAAAAGTAAATAAATCTAGTAAGGTTTGAGAGGCAGCTGGGTGGATGTATGTGACCTTTTGAGAAATGTCCTCTGAACATGCTCCGGTTCTGCTATCTAGTTTTGCCCTTTGAGCTCTCATTGTCTTGTAAGGGGATGTTTTTCTGTTCTACCCCTGAAACTGGGGAGGTAATGACACATACTGTCTTTTAGTGTGAGTGTTTGTGTGTGTTTTATATGGAGTTGTTCCAGCTGGTTTTATGTTCACTTGCAGCTTTTGTAAGTCAGTTTGAGTGTGAAATGCTTTGTGACAGCTCACACTGCTCTGTCATCTTTCTTGAAATCAGTATTCAATCTTATTCTCGCTTATTAATTATTGAAACCCAGTGTGAACATATGCAAGAAGTATGTAAAATCATAATACTCATTTGGCTTATGTCCCATCATGCAGTGGTGAGAACAGCTAGCGTTACTCTTGCCAGTGTGTTCATTAAACCAACTGTCTGAATTAAGAGCTGTAAACCTACTGAGATGTGGTGTGCTTCTGATGCACAGACTGTTCCAAAAGGTCTAACAAAATGATGTGGCTGTAAAACATTCCTAGGGTATGTTGACACGACAACGATGTACTAAAAACAGACAAGTTTTTCCGTTTTGCTTTTTTTGCGTAGAGACAACAACATTGTCAAAATTATCCCCGTTCATAGGATCCGCGAAAACAACTAAAAACGCTGCATTATGCTGCCAGGCCAGTAGTTGGCGATGTCACTTTGTAAAGAAACATTACTCGCCTATAGACTGAACACATAATACGTATGCGCATGATGTCACCATTTTCATAAATTAGCGCTTTTGTTGTTTACGCAGAGACAATAATGGTCTAATTTTCAAAAACTTGAAACTTGATTTCAAATCTTGCATTTTCAGGCCGCCAAAACACAGGTGTTGTGTAAATGAATGGCCAAAAGGCATAAAAAGTTGTTTTTGTTGTTGTTGAAAACGGTGTTGTGTAAACGGCCCCCTAGTTTGGCCCAAAATCTCTCTTTCAGAGAAATGGGAATCCCAGAATATTTTATAGAGCATTTATAAAAACAGTTCTCTAGAATAATGGTGTGCTTTGTGTATTTTTTGTGCTTATTTATCAAGTTGTTAGCTTAGCCACATGCTAATGTCAGATTATTGGAATCAGCTGTTAGTTTTGAGGGCTAACTAAAGAGCATACTCTGAAAATGCATTGATTTCAGTGAGTATTGTCAGTCTCAATGACATAGCAGAAAAATGCAAATCCTTTTGCTGCAACACATTTTAACGTAGCTGTTTGTTGACCATTTGTGGCTGCCCATTTGTGTTTCATGAATTCTGTTTTATTGTATTGCTGCATGGTTTCAAACATATCTGACTCTTTCCACACTCTCAAAACTGATCTTAAATGTGTATCCTACAAATGTTCAGTCAGAGATTTGTCTAGTGCTTTAATTTAGTCTCTTGTGTGGTTCGCAAATAAAACAGTATATACTAGGGCTGGGCGATATATCGCATGCGATTGTCACGCGCATTTCGTCAGTAAAGCCGGTTCCCTGACAAGCTACGCAATATCGCGTTCATTATCGAAGGCGATTCATCTGCGATAATGAACGCGATATTGTGTAGCTTGTCAGTGATCTACGGCTCTATCTATTAAATGCCGCTCCATTTGAAAGCAGGTGATGGCGATTTAGCGGTAATCAGGGAACCGGCTTTACTGACGAAATGCGCGTGACAATCGCATGCGATATATCGCCCAGCCCTAGTATATACATTGTATATCGTTTAATTAGAGTCTCGAATGGCATGTTATCAGAATTATTCTTATTTTTGTCGGTCTAGTTTGCAAAATATGTGCTGACAGCACTATATTAGAGTTTTGCAGTGAGAAGCACGTCTGCAGTAAATGATATACGCACATCTCATCAACGCTCTCATTTGTCACCCGACAAATTTTAAATGCGTTTATCGTGTAATATGTATTTTGCCCCATGAATTTCTGTTTATGCATTTGAAACAGTACTGCAATAACTCCCAGAGATAATAAATTAATTCCACAGAGCTGTATGTGTATATAAAGACGATATCCAAAAAATGTTTAAAGGCGAAGTAAGCGAATTCTGAGAAATTTATGAATTTGGGGGCGGAGCTATCAAGATGGTGTTATCCTTTCGGGTAGGGGCATGTTTGTTTTGGTGATTTCAAATATCAACAGTATTTCTCAGAAATCGCTTACTGCAACTTTAAATATTAGTGAAAAATATCAGTAAAGCCGACTATCGGTTGATCTTTACAGTATTATTATGATTTCAATTCAATCCCTTACAATGCTGATGCTGTCTTAGATGGCAGCTGCTAATGTTGACTGTAGGCAGTGAAGAAGCTCACTAAGGTTTGAAACAGAGCTAAGAACTCTCCATTTACAAGCCAGACTCAGCGATTCCCTAAAGGCATGAAGGCAGAATGTTGTGACGGGCGGCAGGTTCTACACTTAATAGGCGAGAGGAAGAAACGACAGCAGCAGAAAGTGACAGCTCAGTGGAGACGGACAGCAGATCTACGAGCCATTACCTATAGAGATAAAGAGACAGTTTGGAGAGCTGAGGTAATGCAGGAAGGAATATGAAGCAGAATGGTCACCGGGGAGACCTCAGTGACTGAGGTGCGATTTTTCTGGGTGTTTCCACGGCTTTGTGCTCAGAATCTGAAAGCTGATTGGACAGCAGCAGGTGTCCCCTTCATTCTCCCCTCAAGACACTCGCTTCCATTTTAACAACCTCTGATCTCGGGAAAAAGCCTGGCCTGTTAGACGTTAATACTCTCACTGAAGGCTTTAGGAAAGTACTGTAGTTGTGGATCAGTGCTGTAGTGGTGATGCTGTCTGTCAGTACAAGAGGTGAAGGGCACTGCATTATTGATGGGGCTCATTCAGCTTGACTGAGCAGACTTACATCTCAAACAGATTATTGACCAGCACCCTGGAGTCTTGGAGCTGGAGCATGCTATGAGATGATATACATGCTCGCTCAACACATCAGTGGATAACCTTGTTATGCGCTCTCAGTGCAACGGGTGACGCATAAGGCCACAGATGAAACCTGACCCTGGAGTAAAGTCCTGTGTTTGTCTCAGTTAGAAGCCATGACTAGACTTGAGCCTTTTCTTTCAATAGGATGCAAGACATTTGCAAATAGAAAACTAAGTTAATTAGTGTTGTACATGGTTCCCAGGGTGTTGTTATGTGGTTGCTAAAGGCGCTATGAGAGGTTTTTAGTGCGTTGCTGTCAGGCTTGGGCAAAATTCTGAATTTAAGAATTAGCTCCCTTGCAAATCATGAATTTTAAACACCCCACAGGAAGTTAAAGGTGCCGTAGAATGTGTTTTCAAAATATGTAATATAAGTCTAAGGTGTTCCCTTAATGTGTCTGTGAAGTTTCAGCTCAAAATACCCCATAGATTTTTTTTAATTCATTTTTTTAACTGCCTATTTTGGGGCATCATTAAATATGCGCCGATTCAGGCTGCGGCCCCTTTAAATTCTCGTGCTCCCCGCCCCCGGAGCTCACGCTTGCCTTAAAAAGCATAAACAAAGTTCACACAGCTAATATAACCCTCAAAATGGATCTTTAAAAAAGTGTTCGTCATGCATGCTGCATGCATGCTTCGGATCATGTGAGTATAGTATTTATTTAGATGTTTACATTTGATTCTGAATGAGTTTGTTGGTGCTCCGTGGCTAAAGCTAACATTACACACTGTTGGAGAGATTTATAAAGAATGAAGTTGTGTTTATGAATTATACAGACTGCAAGTGTTTAAAAAATGAAAATAACGACAGTCTTGTCTCCGTGAATACAGTAAGAAACGATGGTAACTTTAACCACATTTAACAGTACATTAGCAACATGCTAACGAAACATTTAGAAAGACAATTTACAAATATCACTAAAAATATCATGTTATCATGGATCATGTCAGTTATTATTGCTCCATCTGCCATTTTTCACTATTGTCCTTGCTTGCTTACCTAGTCTGATGATTCAGCTGTGCACATCCAGACGTCCTGCCATTTTGTAATGCCTTGAACATGAGCTGGCATATGCAAATATTGGGGGCGTACATATTAATGATCCCGACTGTTACGTAACAGTCGGTGTTATGTTGAGATTCGCCTGTTCTTCGGAGGTCTTTTAAACAAATGAGATTTATATAAGAAGGAGGAAACAATGGAGTTTGAGACTCACTGTATGTAATTTCCATGTACTGAACTCTTGTTATTCAACTATGCCAAGGTAAATTCAATTTTTGATTCTAGGGCACCTTTAAATTGGAATGACAGGAAGAGGAATTTACTGAATTGCATTTCAAAAAAATCAACACAGGTAATGCCTTCTGCAAATGAAGTGCTTTTCCCACAAATGTTCATTTATTACAAATAATTTAATTAAATATATAAACTAAATACAAATTTCTATATATATGTCATATTTCAACATCTTCAAAGTTTTTCAATACAAACCTAGCTTTAAGTTTTAGAAATATAGTTTTATGAATTTATTTTAATTTTAATTGTATTAATTTGATACACTTACACATTCTGTTTGCAACCTCAACTCAAATCCATTTCAATGCCAGGACTGATTTAACATTTAATAGTCATTCCCAATCACTTCTAAAGACCAAGAATAATAACTACTGTAAAGGTAACTATAACAATATCTATACCAGCATCCACAACAAAGGATGATAAAACTCTGTTATAAGCGTGCACTGCAGTTATGTTGTCTGCCGCTTTAAATGCACAAGATCTTTAGAGTCAGGTGGATTCTTATAGCCTATCATCTCCTGGAAAAAAATCGGTCTGAAAGTGCACTGTTTTAAAAAATAATTAAAGGAACACTTTTTAATCAGAGAATAGCATCAAGTCAGTTAAACTCCAGGGATATTGATCTGGTCAGTTAAGTAGCAGATTCAGCTGCTTTGTTGTTAATGAAATTAACAACAGGTGCACTAGATGGGCAACAATGAGACGACCCCTAAAACAGGAATGGTTTTACAAGTGGAGGCCACTGACATTTTTTCCCCTACTCATCTTTTCTGACTGTTTTTCACTAGTTTTGCATTTGGCTAGGGTCAGTGTCACTACTGGTAGCATGAGAGTTTGCAAAGGCAGTCCAACTCCTCCAGGATGGCACATCAATACATGCCATTGCCAGAAGGTTGTCTGTGTCCCAGCACAGTCTCAAGAGCATGGAGGAGTTTCCAGGAGACAGGCAGTTACTCTAGGAGAGCTGTATAGGGCCGTAGAAGGTCCTTAACCCATCAGCAGGACCGGTATCTGCTTCTTTGTGCAAGGAGGAACAGGATGAGCACTGCCAGAGCCCTACAAAATGACCTCCAGCAGACCACTGGTGTGAATGTCTCTGACCAAACAATCAGAAACAGACTTCATGAGGGTGGCCTGAGGGCCCGACATCCACTAGTGGGCCCTGTGCTAGAGTATGCACCGTGGAGCTCAGTTGGCATTTGCCATTGAACACCAGAATTGGCAGGTCTGCCACTGGCGCCCTGTGCTTTTCACAGATGAGAGCAGGTTCACCCTGAACACGTGACAGATGTGAAAGACCTCTACAGGCTAGACAATGGACCCTGCCTGCCATTAGGTATCGGGGTGAAATCCTTGGACCCATTGTCAGACCCTACGCTGGTGCAGTGGGTCCTGGGTTCCTCCTGGTGCCTGACAATGCCCGACCTCATGTGGCGAGAGTATGCAGGCAGTTCCTGGAGGATGAAGGAATTGATACCATTGAATGGCCCCCACGCTCACTGACCTAAATCCAATAGACCACCTCTGGAACATTATGTTTCGGTCCATCCGACGCCACCAGGTTGCACCCCAGACTGTCCAGGAGCTCAGTGATGCCCTGGTCCGGATCTGGGAGGAAATACCCCAGGACACCATCCGTCATCTCATTAGTAGCATGCCCCAACGTTGTCAGGCATGCATTCACGCATGTGGGGGCCATACAAACTACTGAGTACCATTTTGAGTTGCTGCAATCAAATTTCAGCAAAATGTACTAGCCTGCTGCATCATTTTATCACTTTGATTTTCGGGGTGTCTTTGAATTCAGTCCTTTGTAGGTTGATAATTTTAATTTCTATAAAACGATATGGCATCCTTTCGTTCCTAACACAATACCCAGTCCATATCAGAATAGATATCCAGCATGATATTTTTCCCCATTGAGATCTGATGTGTTCTTTAAAGTGATTCCTTTAATTGTTTTGAGCAGTATATATTGTTCCTCTGTGTATCATTATAGCTGTAGTGTGGACTTTTTTATTCTCATATTCTTAATAAGATTATTAAAACACTATAGTTACAGTTATTGGCCTTGATGTGAACAGCCGTTAAATCAGAATCAGAATCAGAATGTGCTTTATTCGCCAGGTGTGTACAAACACACAAGGAATTTGTTGTGGTTTTCTACAGAAGCTCTTGGTACAAACATACATTAGACATGAGAACAGAAACATTTAAATAAGTAAACTAAGGAAATAATAAATAAGTAAAATAAAATAAATAATAATACTAATGTGGTATACATCTGGAACAGAAGACATACAGATTTGTATTGTATATACAGCAGGGTGAATATAATATATATATATATTTACACAATTTTTTACTCTCAAGTACTGAAAGTGAATACTAAAACGGGTAATTGCTATGTTAGCTGTTTAAGCTGGAGATAGCGTTGGGGAAAAAACTGTTCTTATGCCTAGATGTTCTAGTGCACAGAGATCTGTAACGTCTGCCTGAGGGCAGAAGTGCAAACAGGTTGTGTCCAGGGTGAGAGGGGTCTGTGATGATGTTACCTGCCCGTTTCTTCACTCTGGCGTTGTACAAGTCCTGAAGGTTGGGCAGGTGCACACCAATTATCCTTTCAGCTGTCCTAACAATCCGTTGCAGTCTTCTTATATCTGATTTGCTGGCTGACCCAAACCAAACAGTTATAGAAGTGCACAGAACTGACTCAATAACAGCTGAGTAAAACTGTGTCAGCAGCTCCTGTGGCAGGTTGAACTTCCTCAGCTGGCGAAGGAAGTACAGTCTCTGCTGAGCCTTTTTCGCAGTGGAGTCAATGTGATTGTCCCACTTCAGGTTCTGAGAGATGGTGGTGCCCAGGAACCTGAATGACTCCACTGCAGTCACAGTGCTGTTCATGATGCTGAGTGGGGGGAGAGCTGGGGGGTTTCTCCTAAAGTCCACTCTCATCTCCACTGTCTTGAGCGTGTTGAGCTCCAGGTTATTGTGACTGCACCAGACAGCCAGCTGTTCAACCTCCAGTCTGTAAGCAGACTCGTCTCCGTCCCGGATAAGGCCGATGACTGTGGTGTCATCTGCAAACTTCAGGAGCTTGACAGAGGGGTCTTTAGAGGTGCAGTCGTTGGTGTAGAGGGAGAAGAGGGTGTTGATGGCTGTGTGGTGAGCCGGTCAGAGCGGGTGTGGGGTGTGAGACCAGGACTTTCAAACCTGCAGTAAAATGTATTTAGCTCGTTGGCCAAATGTTGGTTCTCCACAGTGCTGGGGGATGGGGTCTTGTAGCTGGTGATGGTTTTCAGGCCCTTCCACACTGATGCTGGGTCAGTAGCTGAAAGCTGGTGTTCTAGCTTCTTAGCATAGCTTCTCTTTGCTACACTGATCTCCTTATTCAGTGTGTATTTGGCCTGTTTGTACAAGACTTTGTCCCCGCTCCTGTAGGCATCCTCTTTGGCCTGGCGAAGCTGTCTGAGTTTTGCAGTAAACCAAGGTTTGTCGTTGTTATACGTTAAATAAGTCCTGGTGGGAACACACGTGTCCTCACAGAAACTGATGTAGGATGTCACTGTGTCAGTGAGCTCATCCAGATCAGTGGCTGCAGCCTCAAAAACACTCCAATCAGTGCAGTCAAAACAGGCTTGTAAAGCCGCTCTGTTTCGCTGGTCCATTTCTTTACAGTTCTTACCACAGGCTTAGCAGATTTCAGTTTCTGCTTGTAGGCTGGTAGAAGATGAACCAAACAGTGATCAGAGAGTCCCAAAGCCGCTCTGGGGACCGAGTGGTATGCATTCTTTAAAGCAGTGTAGCAATGGTCCAGTATGTTGCTGTCCCTGGTGGGGCATGTGATGTGCTGTCTGTATTTAGGCAGTTCACGGGTGAGATTAGCTTTATTGAAATCACCGAGAATGATAATGAAAGTGTTTGGGTAACACTGCTCTGTGTGTGTGATCTGATCGGTCAGCTGGTCGAGCACCGCGCTCACGCACGCATCAGGAGGAATGTAAACACTCACCAGAATAAACGAAGAAAACTCCCGCGGTGAATAAAAAGGCTTACAGTTAATGAAGAGAGCCTCCAAATTAGAGCAGCACATCTCCTTTAACACTGTCACGTCTGTACACCAGCCTTCGTTGATATAAAAACATAATCCACCGCCTTTGGTTTTCCCCGACGACTCGGTGACGCGATCCGCTCTGAACAGCTGGAAGCCCGGCAAATGAAGCAAGCTGTTCGGGATGGCTCCTTTCAGCCAGGTTTCCGTGAAGCAAAGTGCAGCAGAGTTTGAAAAGTCCTTGTTCGTGCGGGTGAGGAGAAGCAGTTCGTCTGTTTTATTTGCTAGGGAGCGGAGATTCGCTAGATGAATACTCGGCAGCGGAGTCCTAAACCCGCGCTGTTGGAATTTCACGAGCGCACCGGCGCGTTTCCCTCGTTTGCGTTGTTTGGAGCGCTTGTATACAATCGCAGCTCCTCCAACCAGAATGTCCAGTAAAAAGTCTGAATGTTCAAAAGTCGGCAAAAAGTTATTTGGTGTGTTGTTTCTGATATCTAGGAGTTCGTCCCTAGTAAAGCTGATCGGAAAAAAGTTACTCAAAACAGAACAAACAAAAATAACAAAAGTACCAAGACGCTACAAACCGAGGCGGCCATCCGCGGCGCCATCTTGATGTAAATGGGGCACAAGCCTGGTTGCTGTGTAGTTTCTAAGATGTTCTGGGTTCTTTTTAGGATGTTGCTACTGTGTTCGGGGTGGTGTTGTTTTATGCCCATATTAACTCATCAATAGCTGTTCAGTAGTCAGCAGTAATCAGTTTTCAGTGGTGCATTTTAAATCATTTCCAGGCATTTCCAATAATAAGCTAGCCAATCGTATCAAACTTAATTTGCATATATACAACCCCATTTCCAGAAAAGTTGGTACACTTTGTTAAACGCAGTAAAAACAAGAATCTGTGATTTGTTAATTCTCTTTAACCTTTATTTAACTTACAAAAGTACAAAGAAAAGATTTAAAATGTTTTCACTGACCAACTTAATTTTATTTTGAAAAGATTTTTGATTTTTAGATTTTTGATTTTGATGGCTGCAACACACTCCAAAAAAGTTGGGACAGAGGCATGTTTACCACTGTGTCACATCACCTTTTCTTTTAATTACACTTTTTAATCGTTCAGGAATTGAGGATACTTTTTGTTGAAGTTTTGCAAGTGAAATTTTTGCCCAATCTCGCCTGATACAAGACAGCTGCTCAACAATCCGTGGTCGTCATTGTCTGATTCTGATTCATGCCAGTCAAGCACATCCACTCTACAGTGTAGAGTGTCTAAGAAACCTCATTCCACACTTATTGTAGCATATGCAGAATGAGGCCTGCCATTGTCATGCTTCCCAGGAAAGATGTTATCTTGATGGCAGTCTCTGTACAACCCCAATATATGCCTCCACATAGATGGTACCTTCACACATATGCAAGTCACCCATGCCGTTTGCACTGATGCACACCCATACCATGACAGATGTTTGCTTTTGCACCTGACGCTGATGAAAGTCTGAATGGTCCCCTTTGTCTTTGGGACCGAGAAATCGATGTCCGTTTTTTTCCCAAAAACATGCTGAAACATGGACTCAACTGACCACAGCACACATTTCCACTGTCTTTTGGACCATGTGAGAAGAGCTCGGGCCCAGAGAACTCTGTGCCATCTCTGCAAAGAATTGATGTATAGATTTCTCATTGCGTAACAGAGATTTAAGTTGTATTTCTCGATGCAGAGGCAGACTATGTTAAGTGACAATGGTTCTCCAAAGTACTCCAGAGCCCACGCTGCTATATATAACACAGTAGCATGACGGTTTCTCATGCAATGCCGTCTGAGGGGTCAAAAGTCATGCACATTCAAAAGAGGTTTCCTGCCTGGCCTTACACTGATTGAGATTTCTCTGATTCCTTGAATCTTTTCACAATATTATGTATGGTAGATGGTGAAAGACCTAAATTCTTTGCAGTCTTGAATTGAGAAATTTGATTTTTGAATTGTTTGACAATTCTCTCATGAAATTTGGCACAAAGTGGTGAGACATGATGACCCATTTTTGCTTGCAAAGACTGATCCTTTAGTGAATGTTCCTTTTATACCCAATCACGATAGCACCTGCTCTCCTGCTTATTGTGGACTGTTTCAAAACAGTTTAATTTGGATGTTCTATATACTTTTCACTTTTATTTTGCCTCTGTCCCAACTTTTTTGGAGTGTGTTACAGCCATTGAAATTGAAATTTGTTTATATTTACAAATTACAATTAAGTTGGCTAGTGAAGACATTGGAAATCTTTTCTTTGTACTTTAATCAGTTAAATAAAAGTTCAAGATAATGAACAAATCACAGATTCTTGATTTTATTGCATTCAACCAAATGTCCCAACTTTTCTAGAAATGGGGTTATATATCTTATACAAATACAGAACAACCTTGTTAATTATGTAGACCAGAGAAAGGTAAGAAAATGGTCAAGAAAATCTATATTTCAGTGTATATTTCTAACTTTTGTGACAACTTTTCTGTGATCAAAACATTGACTAAATATTGTAAGTGGATCTTCAGGGAAAAAATGCAACAGAAGTGTGGAATATGACTCCTTTAAAGTAACACTATTTATGTTATAAGACCTGTAACATTGTACCCTGTGTTGTTTTTATGGAGTGTGGGAAAAATCATATCACATCCTGTTGTCCTTTGCTGCACTGTTTTCTTTAGTTAGGAATCATCATGACTAATTAATCCATATAGAATCTGTAGCCTTTGGAATCTGGAAGTGGAATGTTTCAGTGTTTACTAAATGCGGGATTGCAGTGTTCTCTGTGTCCTCCTTAGTGACCTCTGCATGATCTAAACCGCATTCTATATGTTTGATACATGAGACTCAAAGTGCCAGACGTTACAGAAATGTTATTTCTGTCTACTCCTGACCTTCATATTAGGTCAAAAAGTGAGCAGAAAATGAACACAAATTACAGTTTGCTGAAACTGTGTAATGCACAAATAAAAGAAAATGATTCGATAAAAACAAAAGTCAAATTACAAGGAAAAATGGCCTTGAATACAACCTTATGTTCACTTTTCTGTCCTCTCAGCTTTTTGTCAGTGCTCAGTGTTAATGCTATGGTTGGATTTGACATAAGTGAACCATAATGCCCCAAATTAGACTTGCGTTGAACTTAAAAACAAAATAGCCACAGGACTGCGAATTATATGGAATGAACTTTTGATCTTTCTGGAATTACAAACTTCTGTTACAGCAGATCAGAATGCACGATCTGCATATTAGCGCTGGTCTATCTGTTGAGCCTTACAATGCATCTTCGTGACCTCTCTTGATAGATGTCAATGAATAATTTACCAAACCAACAGTCAAATTTAGTATTCCTCCCCGCTACGTTGTGAATGCCTACGTATTGCTCTTTTGACAAATCTTATGCTCTTAAGCTTGAAAGAGCCATTTTCCAACCCTTCGTTCTTCCAAATAGAAGATTAAGGAGAAAGTAATGAGAAGCCCTTTTCAGAGTTGTTTTTTTTTTTGTCAGAGAGCTTTTGAAGGCTTTTGTTGGTATTTGGAGGAGCAGTCGGGTCTATCAGCTCTTTAAGACATGATGAAATGGCTTTTCTCTGCAGTCTCATTACCTTTTTTGATTGAGTTGCTTAGCGTTTCCTGTTCGAGTCCTTTCCGCCCACTCTTGATGACTGAGATGTACGTTTAGCACTCCAAATGAGAACTCATTTACTCTCAGCAGGGAGTGAAGATTATGTATTTGTCTTTTTGTACAGGTTCTCATAGTTTCGTGTTGAATAGAGGATACACCTTTGACTGAAGTGGATAAATTTGAGTTTGATTCAAGCTCTAAGTTAGCTTTCATGTGTTTTTAAAGTCTTTGAATGTCATGACGTTTTTATGCACCATGATAGTACTGTTAGGGCTGGTTCACTTCACACAAAACGGGTTTTTGCGGATAAAAACGTGAGACGCAGGTCAGTGGAACTAAAAATGTGCATGGTCTAGAAACGGTTAACTAAAAAAAAAAAGTAAAAGTAAAAGTTTAGCCGTTACGTGAGCGCATTGGCTAAAGACGCCTGTCTAATGCGTTTACATTGAAAAACAAAGGAAAAGTAGAGCATTGGAATGGAAAAACACATTCTGTGTGAATGGCCCCTTAAACTGTCCTGCAGGAGATACAGGTGATTGTGTCACTTTCATTAAACCTTATACTAATGGACTGTTGAATGCTTGAATCTGATTGGTTGATGAACGTTCTAAGGTGTGCAATTATTTTCAGTGAAAAACGCACGGCTAAATTTGCTACAGGCAGGTCTTGACCGCATTACTGTACATGTCCATATCACTTCGCCAAATGATTCCAGTTAATTCAAACGTTTTTCACTTTAATTAAACCTTATACTACTGGGCTTACAGCCTACAACAGCAAAAAGAACCAAAATCAACAACGACACTGACCAAGCAAATACATATAGTAAACAATAGGAATTTAAAAATTATACGTTTTTTTTTTTCTTTTTTTTTTTGCCACTAAATTACGGAAAAAGCACATACTCTCGTTCTCCCGATCTCACTCCCACTCAAATGCACACACATACAGTCTGAACACACACTCGCAGAGAAACATGTTGTCAGCGATAGTTTAGCAACTTAAAAGCTCTATGACATTTCTCACTAGCGAGGTTATAACAGCACTGTTCTTGAAGCAGGTAAACTTATAGTTTCGCTATTAGTAGAGATGCTGCTACCAAACACTGTTCAGAGACTTAGTTCACCCAAAAATGAAAATTACCCTATGATTTACTCACCCTCAAGCCATCCTAGGTGTAAATGACTTTCTTCTTTCAAATGAACACAGTCAGAGTTATATAAAAAAATGTCCTGGCTCTTCCAAGCTTTATAATGGCAGTAAATGGAGGATGAGATTTTGAAGCCCAAAAAAGTGCAACCATCCATCATAAAAGATATCCACACAGCTCCGAGGGGTTAATAAAGGCCTTCTGAAGTGATGTGATGCCTTTGTGTAAGAAAAATATCCATATTAAAAACTAAAATATCTAACTTCGGACACGGCCGTATGCATCGATTTACAGCGAAAGAGTGAACTCTGACCCAACACATGACGTATTGATGAACGCGGAAGCTCAGAAGAGAGAGCAAAACAAAACACCGGTCACGAATTAGAAGTCAAAAAAGTGAATTTTTAAAAAGAAATGTCGGAGGATTTCGATATAAGAGAAGAGTAGCTTGAGTTTGTTGGCCAGCCCTATTTGTTTGAACAGCGAGTGGCGTCAAAGCTTATGCTACTTCTACATCGCGTCAGGGGTTACTCTTTTGGCGTAAGTCGACGTGCGTACAGCCGTCTGCCGGAAGCCAGTTATTTGTTTTTAAAGTTTTAAATATGGATATTTTTCTTACACAAACGCATCGCTTCGCTTCAGAAGGCCTTTATTAACCCCCCCGAAGCCGTGTGGATATCTTTTATGATGGATGGATGCACTTTCTTTGGGCTTCAAACCCTCATCCTCTATTCACTGCCATTATAAAGCTCGGAAGAGCCAGGACATTATTTAATATAACTCCGACTGTATTCGTCTGAAAGAAGAAAGTCATATACACCTAGGATGGCTTGAGTGTGAGTAAATCATGGGGTAATTTTCATTTTTGGGTGAATTCAATGGCCCTTAATTAATTATTCCTTATGTTACACTTATGGAACAGTCATGGTAAGCTTTTTTAAACCTCTCTTTCTCTGTTCAGGCCTCTCGGTAGCCGTGCAGAAGTTCTCCCAGTCTTTACAGGAGTTCCAGTTTGAGTGCATTGGTGATGCAGAAACGGATGATGAGGTGAACATCGGTAAGTGTGAAGTCAATTGCTGATTTGCTACTGCTGATGCTGTTTCAGTCTTGTAAATGCAGGTAGGAATGACAAATCACAAGTGGGATCTCTTTAATACCTCTATTATTTCTCCTAGACAGCAGTTAGATTAAATGCAGAGCAAATGGAAATGTTTGCTGAAGTCTCCTGCTTCGGTTCCCTCTACACACACCAGCAATAGAATCACCATTTTTTAGTTTACCTGCCAGACTTTAGATGGGCACACACAAAAATATGATATACATTATATGTATACATTGCAAATTAAATCAGCTTATCTTCAAAAAATTATAGATTTTTACAAAGATACATTCTTTTGAAAGCATAACAAATAAACTAACAAACATCAGGCAATCAAGCGTGTTTTTTATGATAGAACTTGAGTAATTATAACTAAAATGTGGCAACCGTGCATGAAAGTGTATGAATGCATATGTTAGATTAAACTGAACTTGGTGATGCTTGAGACGTCACTGGTCATTCAGTGTTTCTGTAAAAAAACAATAATACTAAGATTAATGCTAATAAAATAACACTAACACTACTAAAATGTTATAAAATGCGCTAAGGTTTGACAGGCTGCTGGGCTTTTGAATATTAATCATGCTACCTATGTGCGCTCAAACTAATTTGCTGAAATCAAAACCTGGATGGTGATAAATGAGCACTAGACATTGGGGTTGCCATTTGTGCAATTGTTCAAAAAGTCTAAAATAATGACTACTTCCAAACGAACTCTGTCATTTTGACAGGAAAAATAATACAAGAATGAATGAATGTAATGTAATGTAGTGTCTGAATTCAAAATGGTATGTAAGACTCTTTGCGTTCATGCAAGAAAAAGCAACAAAGACCATAAATAACAGTGTCTATACACTAAAGCATTGGTTATCAACCTGAACGTCGGCTGAAAACAGCCACTGTATGCAAACTACATCGCTCGGTTGGAGAAAGCAAACCACTGTCAAGCTAGTAAAGTTTTGATGGATGACGATTGTAATGAAGGTAAAGAAAATTACAGTGACATACAGGAGTCCTGCATCAGGCACACATCCGTTATTATTGATGCACAAACAAACCAAGGTTGTGCGCTCTCAGCGCACTAATCCCTATAACATTGTATTTTGCATGAACATATTTCAATTTATTTGCATAGTTGTCAAAATTAATGTCCTGCGAGTGTTCTATAATGGATGCTTGCTGAAGAAGCGTGTTTTGGAGGAATTTGTGAGGGTTGCTAACTGGTGTTTATGTACATATGGGCATCAGACACTCTAAGCACAGATACAAACACTCGCTCTGACAGAGGTACTGTTCACTGATGATGTCGACCAATCAATCTGTTTCGACACATTCAAAATGTTTTTATTTTTACATTTGTATTTTACTGTGTATAATAATTCTGAATGCATCCGTATAGTAGCTATATATGCAGTCAGGTCAAAGCGACGGTATGTTCTGTTTGGTATGGCAGGTTGACTTGTGCTTATTTAAGAGCAAGTACTTTTGAAATGTAAAGAATGTTGGCGTTGAAGTATTCAGGAGCTTTGAATCTGTCTTATTAGGGCTGCACAATTAATCGGAATCAAAGCGAAATCATGATTCGATTTTTTTAAATTATATAAATATGTACGCAGCATGTTAGTTAAGAGCTGCTCTGTGATCAGTAGTAAATTACGCCTTAGAAAGCACTGCATTTGAAAAGTAACAGAGAACCTTTTGTCCAACAAAAGACAACATTTAATAACATGTTTTTACTCCAGACTTAATTCATAACGTCAGTCGAGTGTTTGAAATAGCATTTTGATTAGCTTTACATTATAAATGTGCTTTATTATTACATAATTACCCAAGAAGGCTTGAGGAACACATATAAACCATGTATTGTCATAGACGTCTGTTTATTATATTCATGTCAATCAAAGCATTTCTATCTTCTTTTTATTCAGTCACAGCGATAGTATGATGGCCATAGGGGATTTCCTGGAGTGACGTGCGTTATATTGCGGTACTTCTGCGAGACATACACTCCTGAACAAAATCTTAAGACCGGGGGAAACTTTACAAGAGTATTCGCATTTTGCACTGTTGGATCGTAACCAGTTTGTAAGTACTGCTTCAAAATGCCAAAAGAAAAAACAGGAGCAAGAGACAAATAATAGAGAAACTGCATTTAAACTCAAACAGGCTGTTCATCAGTGGATCAAAAGTTTAAGACCATAGCCTAAAAAAAAAAACTCCACAACAACACTAAAAGTGTCAAAAATGGACTCAGTAGTGAGTAGCCACACCGTTCTTGTTGATCACCTCAAACACTCTTTTCGGCATACTTGATGTGACATGTTTCTAGGAGGCTGGTGGGAACGTTGCTCCATGTGGTGTAGTGGCTTCACGAAGGGCATCCACGGTCTGGAGCTGACGTCCATTTTTTTTTAACTTCCCTGGCCATCCATCCCCAAACGTTCTCAATGGGATTTAGATCAGGGGAACACACAGGATAATCCAAAAGAGTGACGTTATTCTCCTGGAAGAAGTCCTTCGTCAGGCGGGCATTGTGAACTGCAGCATTATCCTGTTGAAAGACCCAGTCATTACCGCACAGACGAGGGCCCTCAGTCAAGAGGGATGCCCGCTGCAACGTGTCCACATAGCCTGCCGCCGTTTGACGCCCCTGCACAACCTGAAGCTCCATTTTCCCATTGAAGGAAAAAGCACCCCAGATCATGATGGAGCCTCCTCCACGGTGCTGCATAGAAAACACCTCCAGTGGGATCTCCTTGTCATTCCAGTAACGTTGGAAGCCATCAGGACCATCCAGGTTAAATTTTTCTCGTCAGAGAATAAAACTTTTTTTCCACCTTTCAATGTCCCATGTTTGGTGCTCCCTTGCAAATTCCAAATGAGCAACTTTATGGTGTGGGAGGAGATGTGGCCTTTGAAGACGTTTTTTGTTCTTTAAGCCCTTCTCTCAAAGATGCCGTCTTATGGTTTTTGGGCTGCAGTCAGCATCAGTAAGGGCCTTAATTTGGGTCGAGGATCGACTGTCTTCACGAACAGCCCGTCGGATCCTCCAGCTCAGTGCAGGTGAATTTTTTTTTGGGTCTACCATTTGACTTTTTTGTCTCATAACTCTCAGAATCTTTTAAGAAATGTAAAATGACTGTCTTACTGCGTCCAACCTCGGAGCGACGGCGCGTTGCGAGAGCCCTTGCTTGTGCAGCTCAACAATCCTCCCACGTTCAAAGACAGAAAGCCTTTTTGCCTTTGCCATCAGGAGATCATGACAGTGTGACTGCCTGTAGGACAATGACATGAAAGCCATATTTTTGCGCAGATTTTAACTTTTCAAGGCTATGGTCTTAAACTTTTGATCAGCTGATGAATAGCCTGTTTAAGTTTAAATGCAGTTTTCAATAAATTGTCTACTCTTTATTTTTTTGTCTCTTGCTTCTGTTTCTTTTTTTGTCATTTTGAAGCAGTACTTACAACCTGGTTACAATCCAATAGCGCGAAATGCGAATACTTGTAATGTTTCCCCCGGTCTTAAGATTAAGGAGAATCTGCTCAAGGGCACCCTCCAGTGTCCAATATGAAACAGATGTGTTTAGCGCCAAGTAAAGCTCACTCAATCCTATTCTGGGTGAAAATAGGAAAAATAATTCCTCTCTCTAAAGAACTTTTAGAGAAACATTTTTTTTTTTTTCACAGTGGATACATAAGAGGCAAATATTTCATATTAAATACACGGACTCCATTTTTGATTTTGCATACCTGCTGACAAAAATAAAGAAATTATTGTCACAGATTTTTTCATAATAATATAATATTTCATGTTTTAAAAACAAACACATTTCTTTTTGCTGCAGAAGTACAGTATAAGAGGAAATGTCAAGCATCTTAGGGGTGTCTTGCAGTATTGATTTGGAGAAGGAGGGGGCCTCTAAGGAGAAAAAGGTTGAGAACGACTGCACTAGAGTTTATGATCTGTCAAAGAACAGCGTGAATCTATTCATATCAATGGGAATAGTACACTGTAAAGGCAGAGTGGAAAAACACAACTGTATGCGGTCCAATCCACTGTATTCCCGCTTTTTTAATATCGAATGGCTCTTCACATTCTCATAAATGCATTTTTTCCTGTCAAATGCTCAGTCAGCGGGTTCTAGTGTAGGTGCCCTAAAGCAGTCATAGGATACAACACACAGTGAAAATATATCTGTGCTAAACTTATTCTAAGCCTATATCTAAAAATTTACAATTTATTAGCTAGTCAATGGCTAACAGCAACCATTATTATTTTGTCCCCTAGCTGGAAGTTTAGTAACATATGCAAATGATTTACTCTCTAGGAGTTTCAGAAGAAAGTTCAACGATCACTCAAACTATGCTCATACCTTTTCTCATCAAATATAAATATTTTGATGTTTTTTAGAAGAAATATCTGAGAAAGTTGATTCGTAAATTATAACTGAGAAGTCCATTAACTCGCCTAAGCTGTAAAAGAGCAACATCTGAGTGATAAAATGTTCTTCCAAATCCATTAAAGACAATCTGCTTAACCATTCTGAGATTATTTTAATGGAAAGTTCCCCTAATGCTCTGAAGAATATTTTCCTTCCCAAATCCCAAATGTCCTGCACACTGTCACAGATGGATGGGATTGTCATCTTAATCAAGACCTATCCCTGGAAATTCCATATGAGTTCATTGGCGCATAAAGGGATTTCTAGGCGTTTTTTCTCTTTTACTTTCGGCTATTGATCAGAAACTTTTTAAAGTCTTTAACATGTGAGCAGGCACAGAAGGACTTTGTTTTGATTAATAAATGTATTCTCTTATGAAAGCAAGCATTGGGTATGCTGATATCCTGTCCCAATCCAGATTTAGCTCAACAGCTCAAGGCAGGTCTCAGTGAGATTGCCTGCCCAGCATGCATAATGTATTGTATTGATTTGCTTACATTTCAGACAAAAAGGTTTCATCTCAGCCCTTTAAAAGATCAGAGTAACTAATTGTGATTTGTGTCAGAGATTAAGGAAAATACAGAGCGCTCACCCTCGGTGGTCACTGAGCAGATGTGCTGAGAGTTCATATGCTCTGAAGAGTTGATCACTCATTCTGTTCTGTCTCTTTTTGCATCCATTCATCTCTTCTTGTCCTCCTCTCATTCCACCGTTCTCTCCTTATGTGTCATTACTTTGTTTATTATCTTCCTGTCCTGCTCTGTGCATTGTGTGCTGGCTTGACACTCAGACCATCTGCGTCTAACAGTTGGCTTCCTGTCTTTCCGTACTCCCGATCGCACAAAGCAACCTGTCATTTAGCCTACTACCTTTTCCCCTTCTTTTCCTAGGGAATCTGATGGGAGAAAAGCTAATTAAATGTGTTGAGGTGTGGCAAAGCAAGCTCATAATGAAGTTCAATTTGGCTCTTTTATATCCCCATCTGGTCATCAGATAGGAATGTTGTGAATTTTTGCTGTTTTTCCCCCTATTTGTGTGATTAAAAGGGATGTTGGGCAAGCTGACCATAGTGGGAATGTTTTGAAAGGTAGCAACACAAAGGCATCTTTACGGCTGTTTAGCTAATGGACAGCTTTAATGGAGAGAAGCGTTGATAGCTAGGAAATAATAGGGCTACAGCTATTGATTTACACGTGTTACACTGTGGCGGAATGATTTTGGTTTGCATTCCATGGACAAGTGAATGTGGATGAATCCTGTGGCTGCATGTTAATGCAATCTCTTTGACATGAATCCAGCTTTTTGTTCATAGTCTGTTCAGTGACACTCTGATGAATACTGCACACAAAAATAGCAGGCCAGGCACATTGCAAAATCGCAAGATTCAATCTAACAGCTTTAGGCAACTTTCAGGAATGTAGCTGTGGAGATTTGCTTAAAGGGGACATCGGATGCCAATTTTCCACAAGTTAGTATGATTCTTTAGGGTCTTCATGAAAGTCTATAACATACTTTGATTAAAATTTCTTAATGGTTGTGTAAAAAAACACCCTTTTTACCTTGCCAAAAACAGCTCTGTTCACAGCTAGCCGTTTCGGTGCATGTCCCTTTAAATGATAATGAGCTACTGTTCACCCCACCCCTATCTTCCGTGGGCGGGCTGTAAACAGTATTTGGCAGGTATTGCATTGAACTCACAATTCTTATTTATGCAGTTATAAATGCTCAAAAACGAGTAAAATACATTTGAAAATTACTTGTTCGTCATTAACTAACAACTTTATTGTAGTGTTACCAAGCTATCTTTATATAAAATGTACACAGTTTGTTATAAGACAATCACTTTAATGCATTGTTCATTATAAACGTGCAGTTATGAGTTACAGTGAGAAGGTTCTAAATAGAAATGGCGACATATATGACACATATATTCTACTGTAATATTTTGATAATGAACAAGCTGTGATGTCACGTTTGCAGTGCTTTGTTGTGTTTGCGTGAGGCGCCGGCGCGATCAAACAGCAATCTTTGCAGCGGACTTGCCTCATCGTCATATCAACGGTTCGTGGCCAGGACAGAATACGTCAGAGGTTGTTGTTACTTGTTGGAAATTCATACCACACTGCTCAGACATTCCCCTACCCAACAAACGCCAATTAAACGTGTTCAGTCGGGTGAAAACAAACTCCGACCTATGGCAACGGATGCCGACAGGGGTATCACACTAGCTGCGTCTCATTTCGGAGGCTGCATCCTCATCCAACAAACTCCAATAGACGTGTTTGTTGGCGTTTATCTGTGCGGTGTGAACTGGCCTTTAACTTTAGCCTTTAACTTTAAGCCTTTAACTTTAGAACTTGCTAACTAGCACATTATTAGTAAAGATTTGCAAAGATTCATAAAAAAACCTATGATGTTACTCGCGTCTTCTGGAGGTACTGATCCATCCTTCAGGAACTTTTTAGCAAAACATAAACTTTTTTGTGCAGACATAAACGCATATACTGTAGGTAGATCCGGGGGCGCATTCCCTTCAAAAACAAAATTAATCCACTGCATCTTCAGCAGCTCAGATGTCGAGAGTAAAGGACGACTGCTATGTTCATTCTAATATCCAATAACAAAACACCTTAGTTGCTTTGGAGACATTCTTGTCTACACCTGCACGGCATCGAAACAATGGCCGACTGTTTACGTAGTACTCAGGGCGGGTCTATGCTAAAACGGCAGTGTCCGTCAAGAGTCGTGGGAGGGGCCTGTGCAAATTTACGTCACTTTGCCAAGAATCTGTGAACGGCTTGATCTGACAGAGTGCTTATGATTTGTGGGGATTAAAAAAAAAGCACTTGGTGGATTTTTATCATTATAGGGTGGTTGTGTAGACACACTGCCAACACACATTTATGTCCAAACAGTGAATTTTGCATCCGATGTCCCCTTTAAAGGATTAGTTCACCCAAAAATGAGAATTTTGTCATTAATTACTCACTCTCATGTCGTTCCAAACCCATAAGACATTTGTTCATCTTCGGAACACAAATTAAGATCTTTTTAATGAAATTTGAGAGCTTTCTGTCCCTCCATTTACAGCCTACGCAACTACCACATTTCAAGCCCCAGAAAGGTAGTAAAGGCATCATTATTATTTAGAGAATATTAATCTCCAAAGCACATTCACGCAACAACATCTGTTCTCATGTCAGCACAACATGCATGCAACATGGTGCTCTCATGAACGTGCGTTAGAAATCCAGAAAGGGCTGCTACAGTTTAAATTCAACAATGATAGTAGGGCTCAAAAAACTTCCTCCATTGGTATAACTCCGTGTCTACACCAGACGCGAGTGGCATGACTTGACACGACAAAAGCAAATATAACCCATTAAAATTAGTGATGCTGTCTACAGTCGTGGCAGTCGTGGCCTAATGGATAGAGAGTCGGACTTGTAACCCAAAGGTCATGGGTTCGAGTCTCAGGTCTGGCAGGGATTGTCGGTGAGGGGAGTGAATGTCCAGCGCTCTCCCCACCCTCAATACCACGACTGAGGTGAGACCCTTGAGCAAGGCACCGTACCCCCAACTGCTCCCCGGGCGCCGCAGCAATGGCTGCCCACTGCTCCGGGTGTGTGTTCACGGTGTGTGTGTGTTCACTGCTGTGTGTGTGCACTTGGATGGGTTAAATGCAGAGCACAAATTCCGAGTATGGGTCACCATACTTGGCCACAGGTCACTTCACTTTCACTTTCACTTCCACTTTTCACTTTACACTTTACACTGTGGCCTGGTGCGACGCAAAGTTACACAACAAATTCCTGACAGTAAACTAATGCCTGTTCTATTTCTGATGTATTTCAAACACTGCCAAGCTGTTGCGCCCGGTCTAGACATTGTGTAAAATTAAGCATTTCATTCAACCAAGCTTTAAAGCAAGATTTCCAATTTCAGAGTAATATATTTTTTTACAGGGGACCTATAATGCCCCTTTTACAAGATGCAATTTAAGTTTTTGTTGTCCCCAGAATGTGTCTGTGAAGTTTCAGCTCAAAATACCCCACAGATAATTTATTATAGCTTGTCAAATTTGCCCCTATTTGGGTGTGAGCGAAAACACGCTGTTTTTGTGTGTGTCCCTTTAAATGCAAATGAGCTGCTGCCCCCAGCCCACTTTCCAAAAAAGGGTGGAGCTTTAACAGCTTGCGCTTCAATTGCTCAACAAGCTTTCAAACAAGCTTTCTCAGCTTTCAAATTTTTGTCCATTTTATCATGAAATTCAAACAATAAATGGCTTTTTTTTTTTTTCAGGCCATGATCAGACTTTTTTTAAGATAACTTAAATTTAAAACAGATTATTTAATTGCTTAATAAAAAAAAAGAAATGTTAAGAATTAATAAAAATAAAATAGTTTTTAAATTATGAATTTAAGTATAATTCAATGATCGATGTCAACAGTGGCATCGATCATTGAAGACCCCATATCGGTTGACTACTAGAAACAAGTTCTCATCTATCACTCTTCATGGAAAGTTTTCAAAGTGTCTGGTATTTCTGTTGTGCTCCCATAGTGTCCCAGCCCTAAAAGGGTAAGATTACTCTTACTGAAGAAAAATGTAATTGTCTTGTGGAATCAATCTGGTCATCGATGAAAGTGAGCTTGACCGGACCCCTCGTGTGCTGTGGGACCAGAATCTTGATGTAGCTGAGCTGCAATCTACTTTGAAGCTCCAACCAGTCTGTGTCGCATCAGCAGTCTGTCTGGGAGTACAGACAGGGTCACCTGACCTCCTATCGATTTCATTCCATGACTTCCTGCTGTGACATTCACAATCCACACCAGTTATCCTGAAATCAATCTCACTGAAAGATTGATGTAGCTATAGAAATATTAATTGTCCTAAAAGTACAAGACTGTTTCATTTCAACCGTGATCGGCCGATGACTGTTGCGGCCCATACTTTGTCTTTTTTACTTTTATTGCTCTTCGTGTCTTTCCAGTTGTCTCACACAACTGAGCTGTTCAGCTGTTCTTTCAAATTAATAAATTACAATTACATAAATTATTCTTTAACTGACCAAAGTGTGTAAAGGGAGAAGGTTACATTAAAAACATGCATTTTAACATTAGATGTTAAATTTTGATGTTAAATCCACTATTGTTTTATATAGAATTGTTCTATAATCTACACAGTATTTAATTTAATGCAATTAAATTGCAATATTAGAAGTAACTGTATTAAAGTACAGAAAAATTAAGAGAAATCTCTTACTTTACTTTTTTAATGGAAATATAATTAAATAGCAGTACTTAGTAATTAATTACACCCAACACTGTATCAAACATTTTGATGACTCATCTTGCACTACACAGTATGTCTTTACTACTTTTCTGGACCTTGAATGTGGTAATTTTGTTGCTTTCTATTGGAGATTAAAAAAAAAAACTCGGATTTCATCAAAAATATATTAATTTGTGTTCTGAAGATGAACAAATTTCTTATGGTTTGGACCGACATGAGGTTCATGAGTAATTAATGACAGAAATTTACATTTTGGATGAACTAACCCTTTAATGCCCTGACCCCATTTTCACCTGACTAGGAAGTAGCTAAAAAAAATTTTATCCTCTCAATATGTTCTACCTATACTTTCTGTTCCATAGGATATATTGCAATAAAGAACAATTTCATGGACTTTTAAAACAATTTCTTGTTGAAGCACAGTATCATGTGCGACTGGTCTTGATTTATGGATAATGCATGCAGGGTTTCTAAATGAGAGGGCGATTCCATGTCTGCCTATTTCATCAGGCCTTTTCAAATGTATGTATGTCAGATCTCTTTTGTCCCGAGCCAAAAGCCCATTTCACAGAATGACTCATCACTTCTGTCATTCTCCCCATTAACCTGTGAATGATACATACGCTCTAACCCCTTTTAGCCGCTATATCCTGCCTTAAGTACCTCATATAGTTCAATAGAGACATTTATCCACAGCTTCTACCCTTATCTTCCACATCAAATCTTTCTCAGTTTCTCCCGTTCATTTCCTGTTCTCTTCTTCTTATCTTTTCACATTCAGTTTCTTACTCTCTCTACTTCTGATAAATAAATACACACAGACACTTTCACTCTGCTAAAATGTCTAACATACACTTCTATTGGTTGATTCTTGATTATTTTTTACTATATTTTAGTTCTTGAAATGTAGCATTTCATAATCCTCTTGGGCAACAGTGGCTGTTATATCAAAATGTTGGTTCCTCTGGAAAATATTTTAAACAATACATAAATATTGAACTATATATTGAATTTTAACAAAAGCTAGACATACAGGAGCTAGAAAAATATTATTGCCCAGCCCTAATGTTGAGTGTGTTTTGTGCATAGCTGGCATTAATGAGTGTTTCTGGATTTTTTTGGGAGATGGCAGTCTTGCGTTCAGCTGTCCATGGCTGCTAAAAGCCAGGGAGCGTAAATGGACACAAAGAGAGTGGACAGGCTATCTGGGCCGGTGGTTTGATAATTGTGTTTATAGAGTTGGCAGGCTGAACTTGACCAAGTGTCCAAGCACAAACAGAGGCAAAGTCCATCCAGAGAGAGACAGCAGCTGTCTCTCATCCACACCTTGTTTAAATGAAGCGATGGATCCATCAGTGGCATGCAAACGCTGTTCTGAGGATTCACAAGCTGCCATTGTGCCACAGCAAGATGCAGAGGGTAGTGCCAATGCTTGATAAGATGGCGGGTATTATTTTGAAGGAGGTTTACATTGTAATAAAGCACTAAATGTAATGGTCTTGGAATTCAAGCTCAAGAACAGTTCACTGAAAAATGAGCTTCTATAATCATATATTCAAGTTTTTGGCTGTTTAGCATGCTACAGGAAAAGAAAGCATCATAAAAGTAGGGCTACAACTAATGATTATTTGAATTATCAATGAATCTGTTGATTATTTCTTTTAATAATTGATTAATCAGTCAACAAAAAAAATCCAAAGATGTTATGTTTTCCTCCAAACAGTGTGCAATTTGAAGGCAATGAAAACAAGTATAGTGAGCATATCTATATAGGCTATGTGCAATTATGTACAAAAAAAGGGGGTTAAAATATAAACTGATTCCTTTTCTATTGAGCTTCATCTGTTTGATTATTTATTTCTAATTTTATGAAATACTAAGTAAAATAAATATAAATTCTAAATATATTGGCTTTATATTGGCCACTCTGCTCTAAGATATGGCATCGGCCATCAAAAAATCTATATCGGTCGACCACTATTATGCACTGAAAATGAGTCTTGAGCACATTAAGCGGCACACACATCCGTCAAAGCACATGACAGGGCAAGCTGCATTCAACTATAAGCTTTTGTTTGAATATGTTTAGGACAACTTGGGTTGTGCACTTTTCCCGCATCAAGAAAGATGCATTTTGTCCATAGAAAATGTGTTGTTCACTGCTGTAAAGTGACATGACTAGCAGATGTTTTCTGCGCATAGTGCTTAGGCGCGATTGATCGATAAATAGATTATTTTCATTATCGATTATTATTAATTAGTTCGCCATATAGATATTTTTATTATCTCATAATTTGGCACCAGATATATTAGGCTGCTGTCACTTTAAGACCTGACACACGGATCCGTTATACTGTTACACATGCGTTAAAACTAGGGGTGGGACGGTTTGCTGTAAAAAATCAAACCGTTCGGTTCTCCACCCACGGTTCGGCATGCGCTTGCACCGCGGTTCATCCTAAATCTGACGACGCATCTATAATATGGTTTATTGAAAACAACGTGCAAAACAGACAGATGGAATCAGCTAATGTATGTTTCAGTCGATGGATATGTATTCTACTTTCCCAATACGTTACAACAGCGATGATCAAAAGAACATGGACAAGACAGTCACTCATTGTAAACAAATGTTCAATGATGTGCCGAATGCTCTATGACCAGTCGTTTACGCCGTCATCACCCGAGTGTTGATAGCGCGCGAGCGCAGGTGAGACCTGTACATCTCACGTTGCTATCTGTGTTTAAACTAAACTCATTTAAACCTTGCCAATTTAAACATTCATCCACAAGACGTGAAAGAGAACTCGTGTGCGCTGAGATTTGTGTGTACTCCTCTGAAGCGCGTACATGGAGAGCTGCGTCACATCGCGCGAATACTTTCGCGCAAATTCTCTCTCAGGTCTTGCACCTAAACGGCCAAATTCACACAAAAATTGTGTCAACATGCCCTTCTTAGCGAGTATCCTAACAAACATAGTAGGTTATGTCTTGGGAGAAAAACGAGACAGACAACGCATGTGTATCAGTATCAGTGTACTGGATCTTTGAATTATGTCTTAAAGGGACAGCAGTCTAATATTCACTCTTGACTGAATAGCTTTTGTAACTTCAATAATGTTTCATCTTTATTTATCTATTCAAAGAAGTGTATATGCAGTGTTTATATTTGATTACTTTATTCAATTTCTGTACCTGAAAGCTGTTGGATAGCTGAAAAACCTGTAAAGCATTGTTTATTTTATTTGTATCTTAGCTCTCATGTATTTATTTGTGCTGTTTCTTGGAGTTAGATTATTTGTTTTTATTTTCTTTATCTTTATTTGACAATTGTCCTATTTTTTTACTGAACATAGCACATACCGAACTTACTAACGTGACACTAAAACCGTGATACAAACCGAACCGTGAGAATCTGAACCGTCCCACCCCTATTTAAAACATAACTGACTGTTTACGTGAATACTCGCCAAGACTGGCATTCTGACTTTATTTTGTGTGAATTTGACTGTTTAAGCACTATAAGCTGTGAAAATAACTCAATTTAGTATTAAGAGGCAGCTTTATATGTGCACACTTTAGGTGTGAGCACAAAATCTGCGGAAATTAGTACAATTATGCGCAATACACGCAATCCCACGCAGAAATTCAACCCTGTAACACCAACAATATTCATCTGGAGCAAATTAAACAAGTGAGCGAGGGGAGGCAGGTTTGTGTGTTAACTCGCTGTCGAAGAGATGAGAGAGTGAGAAAGCGCAGCTGGTATCATATATATATTCCGTGGAAAATGAGTATTGGAAGTTTTTCAGATACTGCAGTATGTATCGAAAATCTATATTTTTGACAACATTGCCCTTAGTGTATTATTTCAGATGCCCTTTTAAAAGACTACAACTGAAAAATGTTTATTTAGGCCATATATTTATCCTGCCAAAGTGGCTAGAAGGAGTGTCTGCGTTACACGCCACTGCTGAAATCCACCCGCATTTGGCGGGTCGGCGGGTGTTAATGTCAAGCCCTGCCATCTATTTGTCATGCTAACCAAAATGGCAACATTCATTGGTTGAACTTTTTCATTTCACTTGAGTGTATGGTAAATGTTATGTATGTGCAAATTAGGATCAAGGTTAGTTGTACACACCTGCTTAGTTATCTGTCATTTATCAGATATTTTTTTTTTTTTTTAATTTTATTCCAAGTAGCTCATATTAACACTAATTTTAGGCCCCGTATCTCTGGTGTAACCTCTGGGTTAAGTGCTTGGCTTAAGGACTTAGTGGGGATTGTGGGAATTAAAGTAATTTTCAGGTCACAGGTCACCTCTACCTGGGATTGAAGTACATTCAATTCAGCATTTGCCCCTTGGATCAAGGTTTTGCTTGCCAGACCCTGCTGGTAGATATTGTAATATCACCATCGGACATTAAAACCCATCTCAATTCTTGATTGACAGCCATTCATTGATTGCCTTATATTCTGATTGAATAAAACTTTTTGAAAGCAACATTTAAATTGTAAAACGTTCATTATATTACAGTAGATGTTTTACCAGTGCTTGATACTTTTTTTGGAGGCACTTAAAGTGTGAAATTGTCATGATGTCATTGTCCAGCTCCAGACTGATTAGTCACATGTCTTTTATAGCTGATGTCAGATGACATGAAATGTAAAATTAGCCTGAAATACGTTGAAGCTTTAGCACCATAAAAGCCTATAAGTGCTCTGTTAGCGGTGAATAAATTAATGAACATTATTTCATACTCTTTTAGGTGACCAGAAGTGGAGGAAGGTCTTTTTTACCGGTTCCATATTGATTTAAATTCATAGAAAAATCTCCATTGTTCATTCTGTATTCTTATTAAATGCTGAATCATTCATATAAGTAGCTGTGGCAATAAATCAATGCTAACAGCATTTACTTAACTGCATTTCTATTGACTCACATGAATCAAGTTATTACTATAAATCTGAACTTTAACCAGCAAATGCAAATGAATTAATAACTACATTTTTCTCCTCCAGCTCAGTCCTTCAAAGAGTTTTCCCAACTGCTAAACACCATGGAAGAGGAGAGAAGACGGCTGGTAAGTAATGAGTATGCATGCTATAAATACCTTTATGGTAGATACCTGCATTCCCATGGGGCAGGACAACATTTGATGGGCAAGTGGAGGTGCGGGAGGTAAGACACTTGTGTGTGCAGGTTGTGGGAGAATAAAATAAACGTATCTGTGTTTGAGCTCTGGAGAATGTCAAATGTTTCTATTCATAACGTGTTTTTGCAGCTTTGATTTGACAAAGCTTGAGTTGACAAAGACCTGATTGGGTTTATTTGGTTTTTGTCAAATTGAAATCAATCCTGTAACCCAGAGTTTGTTCAGCTAGCTTCATGGTACTGGCCCCTGGTTTCTGTGGTTGTGTGTGTGTCTCAGCACTCAGAGCATTTACATTTATGCATTTGGCAGACGCTTTTATCCAAAGCGACTTACATTGCATTATACTATACATTTGTATCTGAGTATGTGCAATCCCTGGGATCGAACCCATGACCTCCTACAGGAAAGCTGTACACAGAGCAGACACACCAGTGAGATCCAGAAGAGACGGTATGGCTAACGTGTTTGACATGTGTGTTCACTCTGTCACATCTCGCAGTGACATCTGGCGGATATCACATACTATTCCAGTAATATGATGTACATTTCTGGGAATTTGAACCCTTATACTGTAGTTTGACACCAAAGGTTCAGTAGCTTGCATGAGGTCAAGCCCTAGGGCCTTATTTTATTTCTAAATGTTGAAACACTTCCAGCAATATGCAGCCTCATTGATTTATAAAGACAAATGTCCTTATAACCACAAAGACGTGAGAATAATTTAAAATGCTTAATAGCTCACTTACTGTAAATGGGACCTTAATGATGTTTGTGGTTATCACACAGTTACCAGCTGCTCTTTTAAACCTTTAAACTACCTAACTAAATGGCATGAATTATACAGTCTGTAACTACATTTGGTTACAGACAAATACAAAAATCAAGCCATTTCTCATTCTACACCAGGGGTGTCAAACTCATTTTAGGTTGAGGGCCAGATGCGGGCCAAATTATTATAATTTTATTTAAACCTTAGTGAGCTGACAGTTAACATTAATATTAACCATACAAACTACACATTAATTTGCAAGAAAAAACACACTGCTCTTTGAAAACTGCATTTATTTTTACTGCGAAAAACATTTAAAATAATGTTTTATTTAATATTTATTTTTTTTATGGCTAATTCAAATTTTTTTGGAGCAAATTTGATACCAGTTGCCACTTTTTTATTTTATTTATTTATTTTTTAATGTTTTGTTTATTTGTTCTATAACAGGCCAAACTGGCCTTAAACAAAAATAGGTGTAGGCATTTGGTACACAGGCACCACTGCATTTTGAGCATGAGCAGTTGTTTTTGATTTAAATTAGATTGTATAATTTCAAGATTTACAGAAAAAAAAACATGCATGGTCTGACTTTATTGCTTTGTGAAATTATTCTACATAAGACACCTGCACAAAACAAAAAATAGCAGACGGACTGAATGAAAATGCAAATTCACTCTCTGGCAGTAGGTGGCGCTTGTGGAACAGCAGATATAGTGTTTCCTTGGTTACCGCTGTACACAAAGCAGTGCTGCGCTTATAGAATAGGCTACTTGTACGGAGATCAAAACTTTTCTAAAGACAGTTCCCTTCTAAGTTACATTCATATAAAACCCAATTCAATATTTATATTTTTCTTCCTATATTTCACAAACGGTGAGCTTATCCTGGTACAGTATTTGCTCTGCTGGCGCGTGTGTGTTCTTCTCTTTGCGTCCGTATTCAGCATGTGGCTGTGTTAACGTTCTGTTTGCACACAAACATGACATCAGTTTGGGAAATGATTGCAGTAGTTTGTTTGCAAGTCCAGAATAGATATTGGCCAAAATAAAACTAATAACCGTTCGGATTTATGGCCGGTGGACCATGCATAACTGTTTTTTTTATTATTGTTCAAATCATCCCCCGGGCCGGATTGGATACCTTTGTGGGCCGTATTCGGCCCGCGGGCCTTGTGTTCTACACCTTCCTACCAACATCGCATAAGGCATCATTAGTGACAAAACAAAACACAAAACTAAGAATGTTCTAAAAGGCAGACATCAACATTATGCTGCCTCCTTGTTTTAACAAAATTCTAAAGGTGCATTCACATTAGTAAAATATCAGCGGAATTTCACAGGCAGAAAGGTCAGCGATGTATGAAGCACATCTCACACAGAAGTCACTTTCAAACCAAGCAGCTTTCTGTTATTCAATGCAGTGAATCTTTTTGTAGCTGTTGTGAAATGTGAGTGCAAAAATCTTTGATCCTCACGCAGAATTTCCAATTGCGTGGATTCCTGTTGAAATGACCTATTGAAATGAAATGAATTTCACAGAACAACGGTAAATGTGACCCTTAAAATTGCCATGAAAAAGAAGTTGCGATCAAATTCTTTCCCTAATGTGATGTATATCAGAGTGAAATGGCTTCTTGAACAAGAAAAAAAAAAAAACATTGTAGAGATGGAGCTGATTATGTCCATTGGGAATCGATTGGATCATTGAAGGGGAGGCTATATTGCTCAACCCTTGCGCCGGTGCATGCAATCCCAGAATTCATCAGGATGAAAAAGTCAAAAAGATAGCAGAGTCGATTATAAATATCCCTTCTTTCAGTGCCAATATAAAGTCTGATAAACAGCTCAGTCTAATTTAAATTGGACTATTTAGAGCTAGCTAGAGTATTATATTGTTAGCATATGTTAGCATAGCAGCATGTTAACATCAAACTCCAAAGGAAACAGTTCTGAGTCAAGTCTACCATATCTTCACATAAGAAGTCATATCTTTTTGCCCAATGAACGGTGTTCTAATTGGTCACTTATGAGGTTAGATATCAGTTAGGATGTTTCCTTGGAAGACTTCTGTCAACATAGGCAGTAGACAACAAGGAAGCTGTGTTTATGTATTTGTGTTTGTAAGTGATCCCAACAGGGATCATTAATGTTTGGTTCCTGAAAAATGTTTGAAGTTACGGAGATAAAGGAAGTTTGATAAAATGACTAATGGTTTGTTTTCGTGACCCATGTTGTTGTTTTTTCCAGAAGAACTGCTCCTTAACGTCTTTGTGTCGAGAGAAGCTCTGAGATTCATTCGTATACTGCGACCCCTGCTCTCTGATCTCCATATGCGGAGAAAAGCAAAGTCTGTTTCATTTCAGACAGTGAGTAATGGGCTGAATAGGATAAAAAAGGACCTTTGAAATATAGATTTACTCTTAAATGTATAACTTATGGATTTATGGCTGGAATAAACTCATTTGTGTGGACTCACACAGTCAGACACATTAGTTTTATTGAGAACAAAACACTTTTGAGACTAGCAGCCTCAGTGGATTTGATTTCATTTTCCTCTCCTTCATCTTAAACATCTAATCTCTTTTTTAGCAGTCTTCATGCATAGTTTGCTGCAAAGACACCCTTTGCAAAGTAGAAACTCAATAGATTTAGACCGAGAAGAGGCCCACAGGACAAAAAAAAAATTTCAAATGAGATATTTTTATTATGTTTTTCCTAGACAGAAATGAGGTTAAATGGAGATCAAACGAAGGCTTAAAGGTACAGTCACACAAAAGCATTAGAAATTATTTTGGACCCTGCAAAAACAAATATGGGCAACAGGATACTGTATGTCATGCTTTAGAGGAATCAAAAATAGGTAACACTTTATAATAAGTATACAGTAATAAAGTACTTACAAATTTATAGTTCATTCATAGTTAATATATTGTACTTTCTACATTGTTAATATATTAATAGGCTATATACAAATAGTGAGTTCTTCATTCATTGTCACTGTAATTAACCAAATTATTATTGCTTAATTAGCTCATATGTAAAGAGTTAGATAATGTTTTTGTATGCTTTGTTAACAGCTTATTAACTGTAAATAGTTCTCACTTTAGATTAGGTCAAAATGGGAACATTTCATTAATTATGTGCTTTAAACCAACCTTTATTAGACATTAATTGCGTTAAGTGTTCTTTAAAAAAAATGGTAACACTTTAGTTTAGGGTCAAATTCTCTCTATTAACTAGTTGCTTATTAGCATGCATATTACTAGGATATTGGCTTTTTTTTAGTACTTATAAAGCATACTTATGCCTTATTCTGCATGACCATATTCTATATCCCTTAATCCTACTCAATACCTAAACTTAATAACTACCGTACTAGCTATTAATACACAGTAATTAAGAGTTTATTGAGGCAAAAGTTGTAGTTAATAGTTTATAGTGAGAATTGGACCCTAATCTAAATGTGACCATACAGTGACAATGAATGAAGAACTCACTATTTGTATATAGCCTATTAATATATTAACAATGTAGATACTACAATATGTTTGTTAATGATTTGTAAGTACTTTATTACTGTGTTCTTTGTTGTATAGTTTGTATTTTGGGTAACACTTTAGTATGGGGAACACATTCACTATTAACTATGACTTTTCCCTCAATAAACTCCTAATTTACTGCTTATTAATATGCAAGCTAATAAGCAACTGGTTAAAAAACCCTAAAATAAAGTGTTACCGTATTTTGTATTAAACCAAGAGATTTAAATCTTCTGTTGGACAAACATCTTTTTAACTTGTTTCATTTTGTTCCAAAATGTGTTGCTAAAAATAGTTGGATCTAATTATAAATAGACTATTTTCACTAATGTTTTGTTCTTGGCCCATTATAGAGTAGCATCTTAGCAAAATACTTCCTTTTCAATCAATTGTGGGTTAAGTATCCTGTGCATCGCAAATGAGAAGTATTATTCTATTTGTGAGTTGCTGCCTTGAGCATTGCAAATCATTCATTTATGAGGTTACATTTGAGTTGGGGTTCTGATGTTGAAGACAGCTGTACGTAGGCGGTGGACAGACAGGCTAGGATTTGAAACGGAGCCATTATCTTTGTTTACGTTGTGTGGCTCACTGCTCCTGTCCATTCTCTGCTTCAGCGATTGACTTTCCTCACCGCTTAATCAGACATCCCGTAATCCAGGGCCAGCCTTGGTTAATGAGAAACCACATGGAATGTAGCTGCAAGTCAACGAAACTTTCCACTTTATTCGGTTTATTCACATTCTTTTTGTGTTGTCTTCGGCTTAGTGTTTCATCACTTTGGCCTGTAAGATTGCCTTTTTTAATAGGATATAATGGCTGGTGTGAACTTTTTCAGGAGTCTATTTTTTATGATAAAAGCACAACTCAAAAGGAGTTTTGAAGTGCTCCTGTTGCTTCATCCTGCAACACCTTGTGTCATACATTTTTGAACAAAGGAATATAAGAAAGGAAGGAAGGAGATTTTCCAAATATTTTCCGTCGTGGAGTTGCAAGTGTATTCTTGATCTCCTGAGCCCAATCAGTCGTGGAACGGAACGCTCTGCTGTCAGACTGAATCCGAGACAGCCGTATATACATGCAAACGTCAGTTCTCTTCAGTGGAGTGGGATTGAAGCCAGGCCCTTGTGATGCAGTAATACTGTCAATAATGCTGACCTTTTGACATGTGCCAATGAGAGCAGAATTCTGATTATCTGTCCATGTCTTCATTAGTATTTCTGTCTTGTGGAGATCAGAATGCTAAATGCCTTTTCAGATTTTAGGCGTTTTGTCTGTAGGCTAACTCGCAATATCACAACTGTACTAAAGGTTATCACCTCTGACATGTACAAAGATAGCTGTCTGAACACATAATCTTGACTGAAAAGTATAATTATTATTTACATTGAAAAATTATATTTACATATAATTATTTTTTACATTGGGACCAGAAAATCCCTAGAAACCACCTAGCAACACAGAGCAGGCTAGCAATGTTTAAGCAACCCCTCAGAACACCTTAAGACCCTGAAACACATCACGTGAAAATGAAGAACAAGTGGGTGTGACGTAATTTTTTTGTGCTGGGGCTAAACCTTCTTTGACATGGAAATCTTTTCACCTCTGACATGCACAAATACATAAATAAGTAGATATTAACATAAACATACAGTTCCTTAAACATATAATCTTGACTGGCCAAGTAGGGACCCTGCCATATGTAGAGACCATAATAACCCTATAGAAGCCACCTAGCAATGCCTTAGCAATGGCCCAGAACAGCCTAGCAAATCCATAGCACCACCTTAGTAACCACCCAGAACTCTCTGTACACCACCAAACAGTGCCTTAGCAACCACCCAGACCAGCCTAGCAACCACCTAGCAACATTGTAGCAACCACCCAGAACATCCTAGAAACCACTTATCAACATCTCAACAACCCACCCAGAACAACCTCTAGCAAAAACATAGCCCCACATTAGTATCCACCTAGAACAGCCTAGCAACCACCTTGCAACATCTAAGCAACCACCAAGCAATGTCTTAGCAACTACACCCTAGCAAAAGTATAGCACAACCTTAGTAACCACATGGAACAGTCTAGCAACATCTAAGCAACCACCCAGAAATTCCAAGAAGCTACCTAGTAGTGCCTTAGCAACCACCTAGACCAGCGTAGCAACCACCCAGAACACCCTAAAAACCACCTAGCAACCCCTTAGTGACCAGCTAGAACAGCCTATTGATTTCAAAAAACATGCACTACTATGCCTCCAGAACATGATAGCTATCCAATAGTAACATTCAAAACCACTTAGAACACTTTGACTACTGAATAGCAACACCCTGGCAACCACTAGAATTGTACATAAATTATTTTTTGATACACACTACCGTTCAAATGTTTGGGGTCGGTATGACTTTTTAATGTTTTTGAAAGATGTCTCTTCTGCTCACCAAGGCTGCATTTGTTTGATCAAAATACAGTAGTAACTGTAATATTAAAAATAGCTGTTATAATCAAAATAGCTATGTAAATATATTGTAAAATGTAATTTATTCCTGTGATCGAAACTGAATTTTTAGCATCATTACTGCAGTGTTCAGTGTCACATGATCCTTGAGAAATCATTCTAATATGCTGATTTGCTTCTCAAGAAACATTTCTGATTAATATCAATGTTTTGTATACAGTTGTGCTGCTTAATATTTTTGTGGAAACCAGTCTTTTTTTCTTTTTCTTTTTTTCAACATTTATTTGAAATAGAAATCTGTTGTAACATTATAATGTCTTTACTGTCACTTTTGATCAATTCAATGCATCCTTTCTGAATAAAAGTATTAATTTCTTTAAAAAAAAAAAATCTTACTGACCCCCAACTTTTGAACTGTAGTATATGTACAGTATGAAAACCTGAAATGGTGTGTGAATGGATGGTTGAGGGAATTGACAGATAAACTCAAAGCATACCCAGAAGTCCACATCAAATTTCTTTGGCGGCTTTGTGAGTGTGTGCTTTCACAGACGAGAAATTGAAACAAAATCCTCTGTCCTCCAACCCCCCGCGTCCCCTTGTCACATCTGGAGTCAATCAACATCCCAAAATAGAAAAGACACTGTGCGATAAGAAGCTGCTTTTGCTCACTGCCTCACAGATACATGTGTCTCATATTAGTGTCACTTCCTGTTGGAGTGGTTTATTAACTAAAATATATATTTTGGTGCCATTACTAATTTAAGGAAGTTTTGGAATGATTTGAATGGTGAAGTTGGGTTATTGCCACTAGACAGGCATGAAGGTTTTATTACCGTCATGATGGTTTGCTTGGCTCAAAGCCACAGAAGAAATCGGTATCCGTGTGTGTGTGTGTGTGTGTGTGTGTGTGTGTGTCAGCCACCCAAGTGTGTTATTGCGGAGCACAGACTTATCAAATTCCACCGTTTTAAAGAGAAGTCTGGTTTAATTCCCTCGGTGTGAGACAGCAGAAAGAGAGATGGAAAGCTTGTGTGTGTGTGTGAAAGAGAGAGAAACTGTTTTGTGCTCTGCATGGTTGGAGATTGTTCAAGGCCGCTGACTTCTGATGGTATTCAGGGGCCAGGGGCCTGATGTTGTGGTGCTTTCTTTAAAGGTGATCATATCCTTAGGGAAATCCTCTTGAAGCTTTTCCAGAACAAATCTGTCCTTAGAGCCGATAATGTTGTGAAAGCAGTGAAATTTAGTTCCCTTTTTGTCAGTCTAGCCAGGTGTGGTTATCTTCAGCCTGCACCCTGTTTAGTAATTTCCTCACTTGCTTAACACTGTTCCTGTTAGCTTGTTTTGTGTTTTAGAGAGCTCAAAGCATGCTTTTACATTAAGGCTATTAAGAAGACAGGGGCTCAGCTGTGATCATTCATGTAATCTTGAGTTACAGAGAACTCACTAACATTTATGCCTACATTCTACACTAAACCACTCACAGCTTATTATACCCTCATATTAAGCTTCGATTTGACGTGATTTGCATTCAAAGGTACTTTTTCATGAGCTTAGGTGTGACATGCAGTTACAGTATATTGAAGTTCATCTGTGTTCCTTGTGCCAAGTGCTAAAGCTGTGCTGGGGTAAATCTCATGAAATAGTGTGTGTGTGTGTGTGTGTGTGTGTGTGTGTTCTTGTTTATATTACATCGTAGGGACCAAACGTCCCCACGATGTAATAAAAACCTGAGATCACCTACATCGTGGGGACCAGCCAGCGGTCCCCACGAGGGAAATGGATTAATAAACATACTAAATGATGTTTTTTTGAAAATGTAAAAATGCAGAATGTTTCCTGTGATGGTTAGGTTTAGGGATAGGGGTAGTGTAGGGGATAGAATATACAGTTTGTACAGTATAAAAACCATTACGCCTATGTAGAGTCCCCACTAAGATAGCAAAACAAACCTGTGTGTGTGTGTGTGCATGTTTTTGTGACATATCAGGACACAAATGTGTATAATGACATGGGTATGACATAGGTATTACAAAAAGAGGTGACTTATGAGGACATTACCCCATGTCCTCTCTTTTCAAAAGGCTTATAAATCACACAGAATGAGTTTTTGTGAGAAAGTAAAAGTGTGCACAGTTTCCTGTGATGGTTAGGTTTAGGGGTAGGGGTAGTGTAGGGGGATAGAAAATACAGTTTGTACAGTATAAAAACCATTACGCCTATGGAGAGTCCCCACAATTCACAAAAACGAACGTGTGTGTGTGTGTGTGTGTGTGTGTGTTCAGTGTATATATATATATATATTAGGGGTGCAACGGTTCTATGTAAAAAATCAAACCGCATGGTTCTCCACCCACGGTTCAGCACACACTTGCACCACGGTTCTTCTCAAATCTGACAACACATCTATAATATGGTTTATTGAACATAACAATGCGTAAAACAGACAGACAGAGTTCGGCTAATGTATGTTTCTGTCAATGGATATGCATTCTGATTTCCCAATATACATTAGAACAGTGTGGTTAAAAAAAAAAGTAAATAAAAAACATGGACAAAATAGTCACATTTTGTAAACTTTGTTCAATAGGATTGCTGTATGCTGTAATATGATCATACGTTTACGTCGTCATCACTCGGGTGTTGATAGCGCGCGAGTGCAGGTGAGACCTGCACAGCTCACGTTGCAATCTATATTTAAACTAAACTAAAGATTACTTGCGCACGCTGTGAGAAGATTTGTGTGTGTGCTCATCTGAAGCGCGCTCTCGGAAAGCCGTGTCTCAGACAACGCCAAATATTGACTTTTCTTGTTCTTGAACGGACAAATTCAAACACAAATAATGTCAGCATGCCCATCTTGGCGAGTACGTAAAGTCGAGAAAGACAACGCATGTTTATCAGTATGAGTATTTTCGATCTGTGCATCATGTCTTAAAGTGACAGCAGCCTAATATTCCTGCTGTCTGTGCTTTTAATGCTAATAAAACAACGAAAGACAAGGACATCACTCACAGCTCTTGACTGAATAGCTTTTGTAATTTTATTTAATTTATACAGTAAAGATTATATGCAATGCTATTTTACATTTGATTACTTTTGCTTGTGTACCTGATACCTAAATAACCTGAAAAGCACTTTTTATTTTATTTGTATTTTTGCTCTATTGTATTTATGTGATATATATATATATATGAATGATTCAATGACAGATACATTTTTAACAGTTATTTGTCTCTACCTATAGGTGCAACGATGTAATTGATTTTTTTTTCTTTATTTGAAGCATCAAGTTTCTTTCAAAAGGTGATTTACTCTATTTTGATTACTACCATAGAAACACCAGTGTTTATATCTGAACTATAAACTTTTATCCCAGTACTTCTGTGATCATTTGAATCACATGTGTATTTGAAAAGACTGTTTGTGAAGCTGTTTCATACCTTGCATATCTCTCTGGGTCAGGTGCAGCCCCGACAACACAGATTTGAATGTTCGCTGTGATCGTACTTGTCAAAGGTTTAATAGACATAGCCGAATCGTTGCCATTTAGGAACAAGATCACATGGTTGTTTGGGTACACGCACACACATGCACGCACACACACACACACACACACACACACACACACACACACAGGTTTGTTTTGCTATCTTAGTGGGGACTCTCCATAGGCGTAATGGTTTTTATACTGTACAAACTGTATATTCTATCCCCTACACTACCCCTATCCCTAAACCTAACCATCACAGGAAACATTCTGCATTTTTACATTTTCAAAAAAACATAATTTAGTATGTTTATTAATCCATTTCCCTTGTGGGGGCCGCTGGCTGGTCCCCACGATGTAGGTGATCTCAGGTTTTTATTACATCGTGGGGACATTTGGTCCCCACGATGTAATATAAACAAGAACACACACACACACACACATATATATATATATATATATTACACAGTACTATGCAAAGTCTTAGGCACATTAATATTTTCACGAAAAAAAAGGAGTCTGACAAAAATGATGTCCTAAATAGAATTTTATTTCAATTAACTTCTATTAACTAAATCAAATCATTATTTGATGTGACCAACCTTTGCGTTTAAAACAGCTTTTGTTCTTGGCACAATTGCACATAGTTTTTCAGGTAGCTTTGAAGTTAGGTTTCTTCTTGCCACAGTTCTTCTGAATTTAGTCTGTCTCAGTTTCATCTGTTTCTTCATATAATCCCAGATGGACTCGATGATGCTGAGATCAGATCTCTGTGTAGAGCATACTGGCTGTTGTCTGACTCCTTGTGCATACAGAAATCTCACTGGATTATTACAATTAATGGCTAAAGGAATGTTTGGGAATGTAAACTGATATAGTACAGACACACTACAGCAGAAGATATAAATAACTGGCTTAAATACTTTTATACCTCATATTTTGTTAAATATAAGTAGTTTTTCTTAAAATATTTGTCACTACATGAAATGTAGAGAGAGATTTAATGAGCATATGGGAGTAAGTGTCTAGCGGTAGTTTTTTTGTGTTCGAAAAATGATCTCCCCTAATTTACAGTTTAAGTAATATGTATTTATTTATTTTATTTTGCAGTGCAGTAATGAGAAGCTGGGAAGAAAATATCCTTAATTGTCATGAAAATTATCATGCATAAAAATTAGATCAACCCCCAAATTTCCAGTGTGCAGTACTATCTCTGAGTTTATGCAAACTGTAACCTGGTTTAGGCTAGACATGGTGAGCTGTCCAATCTCCTGGTGCTTTTGTTTATCCTTGCTGTGATTGCGTTCCGCAATGTGGGCACACAGTATGCTGAGGCCAGTCTTATGGAATGTCACATCGAGCGTGACTACAGGGAGGGTACACAGACAGAAAAGAAGTGATTGTTTCCAAGGTTTACAGAGTTTGTTAATGGGACTCAAGAGGGCATTTATGGTGAGACACACATGCACTAAACTATAATGTAACTCCAGGACTCAAGACGAAATCACTGCCCTACAGCCAAAACCAGACAACAGGGAAGTTTATTTGAGTTTACGGTAACGAAGACAAATGTGTCTTTGAATAAAAGACATTGTATGCCTCTCACAACTGTGAGGGGAGGGGTGAGGACAAAGGGAACACAGCTTGAAGGATAAAGTCTATACACTACCAGTCAAAAGTTTGGAAGAATTAATATTTTTTTTTTTTATGTTTAATTTGATCAAAAATACAGTAAAATCAGTAATGATGTAAAATATTATAACGGTTAGGGTTCTATTTGAATATTTTTTTTTACTTAATCCTCTGATGGCAAAGCCATTACTGTTTTCTTTTAGAAAGCATTCTAATATGCTGATTTGGTGCTCAATTATTATTGGTAAATAATATATACACTCACCGGCCACTTATTATAGGTACCTATTACCGTGTTGGACCCCTTTTTGTCTTCAGAACTGACTTAATTCTTTGTAACATAGATTCATCAAGTTGCTGGAAACATTCCTCAGTGATTTTGGTCCGTATTGACACGATTCAAGGTTCAACGTGTTGTGCATTCAGAGATGCTCTTCTGCAGACCTTGGTTGTAATGAGGTTATTTGAGTTATTATTGCCTTTCTATTAGCTCGAACCAGTCTGGCCATTGTCCTCTGACCTCAGGCTAAAAGAACTGCCGCTCACTGGATATTTTATCTTTTTCGGACCATTCTCTGTAAACCCAAGAGATGGTTGTGCGTGAAAACCCCAGTAGATCAGCAGTTTCTGAAATGCTCAGATCAGCCCATCTGCCACCAACAATTATGCCACGTTTAAATCACCTTTCTTCCCCATTCTGATGCTCAGTTCGAACTTCAGCAGATTGTCTTGACCATGTCTACATGCCTAAATGCAATTGAGTTGCTGCCATGTGATTGACTGATTAGATGTTTGCGTTAACAAGCAGTTGAACAGGTATACAGTACCTAATAAAGTGGCGGTGAGTGTATATTATTGGTATTATTGATAATAATAATATTGAAAACAGTTTATGCTGCTTAATATATTTTGTGGAATCATGACATTTTCTTTCAGGTTTCTTTGATGAATAAAAAGTTCAAAAGAACAGCATTTATTAAATGCATCTTTATTTTACTTCTTTCAAAAACATAAAAAAATAAATAAAATCTTAATTCCAAACATTTGACCAGTAGTGTATTTAAGGCTTTCACAAACCATTTTTGTACCAGAATTTCTTGAACAAGTAAAAGATCCATCAGGAATTTAATGGAATACCTCTACCTTTTTGGACCAGAGGGAAGCTACCTGCCACAGTTTTCTGATTTAACATCCCATTTATGAAATCAGACTATTTTGGGCAAAATGAAACACTCTTCACCTCATACCTCTGCCAATGATGAGTTTGAGTGCAACTTGCGTTACCTTGAATGAGGCAGCCTCGCGGTCGTGAGCAGAAAAAAACATCTCTTATCTGCTCATCTACTCTACCGCAGACTGTCGCCCCAAGTATCCAGTGCGTGAAGGATGTGAGGGTTTGTCCAGGAAGCAGGTATTAGGCTGCATCAGCACCTGAGAACGGCTCGTGAGATTTGTGTCTCGCTGAGAGCGCAGTTAGCATAAGCGCAACTTAATTGATATGTTAGAAAATGCTGTCATGGAAAATCAATATAAGTTCATCATAGACATTAGATGTAACTTGCTTGTGAATACCTTACGGGTAGAGCTACAGAGCCCAAATGGATTTCCCTTTTTTTAGGTTTATAGGCAGCATGTGTGCTGCAAGATCTGTTGAACACTATCCAAATGAGTTCAGCAGACATTCAGTTTTCAGCTCAAAGCAAATTTTTGCAGTCAACCTCACTGACACCAATTAGAGTCATATATAGATCACAGCAGACTGCTCTCAAATGCCTGGAATGAACCAGGTGCTTTTGTTCCTTGTGGGCATTTACTTTGATCTCTTATGAAAAGTTTTTATGAGTAACTTGAAAGAGTTTATGAGTTTGTTATAATATTACTAAAGAAAAGTTATGATTTATTATAAAAAGTTATGAACAGTTTAATGTATTGTTCAGTTGTGTTGTAGAACTCGAGACAGATCTTGGTCTCAAGACTATTTTTTGAAGGTCTTGGTCTCGTCTCAGTCTCAGACTAAGAGGACTCAGGATTTTATGCAGGGATATCACTAAATTGCCAGTGCATTGTCTGATTTTTATTTTTTTTTTTTTTACATCATTCATTTGATTGGATGTAAAACTTCCTGCTTCAAATGCAATCAATAATTTATTTCTAATTTGATTTCTGACCCGACACAACAGTAACAAAATAATTCAAATTTGGTCTTGGCTCGGTCTCTCCTAGCCTTGGTCTTGGCCTCAAAAATTCTTGTCTTGGTCTCGGTTTAGGTGGTTTTCTTGACTACAACACTATTGGTCAGTGGATTACAAAGAAAGCATGATTTCTTTAGTGTTCATTTAAAATGTATAATTATTTATCTACCTCAACTCACATATCTAGTCATGTTTGCTAAGACAAGTATCATTATCATTATTACCATTGCTCATACAAAATCCAAACTTGGAGTATTAATGCACAGTATGTGCTATAAGACATGAATAATACATTAGAATGTGCAACTTGTTATATATGTGAATCACTTGTATTCCACTTTTGTCGTTTTGGATAAAAGTAGTTACTCGTAGTTATAGCATGAAATAAACATGAATGAACATTAGAAGGTCTTTTGAAAGAAATGGTACAACTTACTGAAATGTATCATCTCTCATGTAATCACTCAATCAATATTTCTACCACAGAAGCTATTCAGTGTCCATAGCTCATTAGTCAGCTAGAAAAAAACTCTAGAGAGGAGCTCTTTTAAAACTAATATATATATAATATATGTACTATATTACATATTAATTGAATGTTTGAATGAATTGGAAATGAAAACAAGTATTTGTATAACCACTGGTTTAAATGTTTATATTTCAATAATGGATTAGAGTAGAAACATAAATATATAATTAAAACGTTGTTATAAAGTGCAATTTTTGTTTTATTAGAATGTTAGATTATTAAATACATTTCTTGAAGTAATTGGTTATTAAATAAATGTTGTTTTCGGTTTACACTTAAATTAAAACTTCAATTTCGGTCTTGTTAAGAAAATCTTAGATACATATTCACTTTCAGCTTCTTTAACACTTGAGAATGTATACACTGACACAAGAATGTATTGGAAAAAAGTAGGAAATGAGTTTGTTCTTGTTCCACATGCATTTGTATGTATATCTAAAAGTACATGTAGTACACATATTTTTAAATGTATTTGAGTTATACACAAAATATATTGAAAATCTTTTTGTCTATTATTATTATTTTTTATTTGGAACATATATTTATTTCAACCATGATGTTTTAAACAACATATACCCTAATATACTGTTTTAAATGTTCCTAATTTTATTTTGCAGTTCTCCTACAATAGGCTTACATGCATCCAAGGTCAAAAAACACTTTAATTTTCTCATAATATACATTGCATATCACCTCATTTCTCAAAGAGTCTAAAAACAGTTTGTTTGAAGATTCAGTCTCTCTAAACCCCTCCTTTCTGAGAGATTACTCTGCTTTTATTGGTCAGATGGCCCAGTCTGTTGTGATTGGTCTACTGCTTACAGTGTGTGTTGGAAACGAAACGCCCATCTGAATTTCATCTCTGGAGGCTTCCTCATCACTTGATATACAGTGAACAGTAACAATGGCATCAGTTTTACCGTATCAATTAGAGTGTGAGTCCTCATCCTTTTGAAGTGCATGCAAAATGGATTCACAGTGCTGAAAACAGCATCTTCTCAACATGTTGAAAACACAAACCAAACTCTTCCAGGCCTTAGCTACAACTACAGTGTTTGAGGGCCGGTCAAAGTAGATGTCTTTCACGGGCAGCCAATAAAAAGCATAGGCTGGCATTATGCAAATTTAATCTTTAAAACTTTGCAGACCTTTTACATTCACAAACAGCTATATTACACACTGCATGAATGATCATTTTTGAAAAAGCACAACAGGAGCACTTTAATATTAAATAAATGTTTTATATATTTTGTCTAGAAACCAATATATTATCAGCAATGCTTTAACAATGCACTATAAACAACTCAGAACACCTTTGAAATCACATAACAACATCGCAGAAATCTTCCAGTTTTACATTGGTCACATTTTCTTTAGAATACATAAAAAACTCACTGCACAATACTGTGGCATCCAGCCATAAAGTATCGCCCATCTATTTTTATTCACAGATGCACTGTTTTCCTGTGCTCTTTTCCTTTAGATGTTTTTTTCCCCACATAGTTTTCACGTCCATCCTACATTCTGTTCTTTAAGCATTATATTTATGCCTTTGTGCATGATGTATCTTGGTAGGTTAAATGGTTCTAATGAGTGGAATGTAAAAGCTTGCTTTGCATGTATGTTTTACATAAACTTGCTGCATGATACAGCAATTATTTTTGATTTAAGCCCTTTTTTTGATGTCTCCAGTGACATGATCCCTACAGGTGAGACCCTCTTCAAAGGCCCTGTCAAGAAGACAGGCCATTCCAGATAAGGCTGATTATGGCAGCTCATCCCAAAATGAATTCCAAAGGTCAAGTGTTCTGAGAACTGCCTACACAACTACAGAGGAAAAAAATGCAATGAAAACCTTCACTGTTGATATCAAGTTATTCAGATTCAGATTAGTCACAGTGTCTGAGCACTGCATCGCAGGATGTTTTGGTCTACTGCCAGGGAAGTTAAGACGGTATGAAATCAACCGTGAGGACGTTCCACTCCAAACGGGTAATAAATTGCAGCCAAGGTGTCAATTCAGCTCATGCATTAAAATCATATAGATCTGATCCCTTTCAAATCTAAGCATTATCCTAGGAAGACACACACACATAGACCTGTTTGGGCCAGACGAATTATTCAGAGTTCCAAATACACATGCTTTATTCATCAGTCATAAAATAATAATCAGGGAATGAGCTGGAAATTTGAGTATTTATTGAGTTGCTTTCCAGTTAGCCACATTTAGCCATTATCGTCTCCGCTAGCCGCAGGGTTGACGCTCGCATCGCAGTTCTTCCCTTGTGTTGGAATATTAATCCAACCAGTAATTCTTTTGATAAAGTTATGCTTTCAGAATTCTTTGTTCAAGGCTCAAGGCTCAAGGCTCCGTCTTTGAATACCAATGAAGCGATGCTTCCTAAATTGAAATAAAAACAAAGGAATGAAATGAGAAACGGATAGAATTGGTACAGGGTTTGGGGTTTGCGGTTAATCACAAAGCATTTGGATGTAGATGAGGTTTGTGTGCCTTTGTCAGGCAAAGGTGAGGGTGACCGTGTGTTTCAGGGGGTTTGGGAGACAATGAAAACAATTCTCTTGATTTATGGGTGGAGGGAGACACTCTCCAGAGATGGTGGAGGAGAAAGGTCTCTCTAAAATTAGACCAGGTATTATGTGCTGTGTTATAGCTTTATCACACACCCTCACTGCGCAGAATAACTCTGTTAATCAAACCGAGTGTCATGTCACACCACCACGGCAGGTCTGCTCCACATACACAGATGTGCATCCTGACCTAATATGTTTGCATGTTTTGGGGCAAGGATTGTTATAATACCTGGAGAGAGAGCTATCCGTTAGCATTACCATTTATTTCAATGGCAGTTGCAATGCATTAAAAAAAATACGTAGAATATTTGCTGCTTTGATGCAGCTTATATATTCTTGTTTCTTTTTTTACATTTACACTAAAATGTTTCATTTATATTTAGAGATGAATAATATAATATAATATACATCCATTCTCCAAACCACTTGTCTTATAGGGTTTGCGGGGGTGCTGGAGCTTTCCCAACGTCTCGGGCTGTAGGATAATATAATATAATATGATAATATATGTGAATTACACTGATGACTTGAATGAACAAACAACACTGAGACACTTCATCTATAAGTAGGGCCAAAGCTGAATGTATTTCTTGAGAAAGTTTTTCAATGTGTCTAGCTGCACATGTTCTTTCAGCCTACCTTGTTCTGCACTGTAGTGTGCTGGGGCTCTGGGAGAAACAAGGAGATAAACAAGCCTCATCAAGAAAGTAGGCTTTTTTTTCATTGGAGAAGGCCGGAACCATCTGAAGTTTGTAGAAAAGAGAATGTCCAAGCTGCTGGACAACATCATGGACAGCACTCCTAATCCCCTCCGTGACATGCTTGTTGAAATAAGGAGTATGTTTCGAAGTAGGCTGATTCAGACCTGGTGCAACAGAGAGCACTACCATCATCAACCATGTGTAGAGGCACCATTGACCTTTAGTGAATTTTACCCTGATCTCAGTTTTTCTTGGTCATATCATAAAAAGTGTAAAATATTATATCACCCAGAGCACCGTAGCAACCATCTAGCAAAATCCTAACAAAGCCCAAGTGAACACCCATAGAAGACTCTAGCATCACCTTAGTGACCACCCAGAACACATTAGCAACCACCTCGCAACATTTGAGCTATTCTCTAGCAATCACCCAGAATATCATGACGATCACCTAGTAACAGCACTCTGGCAACACCTAAGATACCACAGTTACCACCTAGAACACCTTAGCAACTGCCTCACAACATTCTAGCTATTCCCTATCAATGTTATTTCCCATTTGCAAAGCCTGAGTGAACTCCCATAGAACACCCTAGCAACCTCCTTACAACATTCTAGCATCACCTTAGTGACCACCCAGCAACCACCTCACAACATCGTAGCTATTCCCTAGCAACCACCCAGAATATCATGACAACCACATAGTGACCGCACCATAGCAACACACCCAGCAACTACTTCACAACATCCTAGCAATGCCCTGTCAGTCACTTAGAACAGGCTAGCAACCACCCAGTGCACCATAGCAACCACTTAGCAGCATCATCCTTGCAAAGCCTGAGTAACCAGCCAAAGAACACCTTAACAACCGCCTTACAACATTCTAGCAATGTCCTGTTAATCACTTAGAACATGCTAGCAACCACCAAGAGCACCATAGCAACCACAGAGCTACATCCTTGCAAAGCATGAGTGACCATCCAGAGAAAACCCTAGCAACCACCTTACAACATCCTAGCATCACCTTGGCGACCACCCAGAACACCTCAGCAGCACACTAGCAATGCCTTAGTAGCCACCCAAAATACATTAACAATCACCTCACAACATCCCTATCTATTCCCTAGCAACCACTCAGAACACCATGACAACCACCTAGTAACAACACCCAAGCAATGATCTAAGACGCTCTAGCACCTGCCTCATAACATCCTAGCAACACTGTCAGCCAGTTTAAATATGATAGCAACCACCCAGAGCACCATAGCAACAGCCTAGCGACATTTTTGCAAAACCTGAGAATTCTTCAGTGCCTTAGCAACCACCTCGTGGCATTCTAGCTAATCCCTAGCAACCACTCAGAATACTATGACAACCACCTAGTAACAACACCCTAGCACTAACCCAGAACACATTAGCAGCTGCCTCACAACATCCTAGCTATGTCAACACGCCAGCAGCCATAGCATCCACCTAGCAACATCCTGTTAAAGCCTGAGTGACCATCCAGAGAACACCCTAGCAACCACATTACAACATCCTAGCATCACCTTAGTGACCCCTAGCTCACACTAGCAATGCCTTAGTAACCACCCAAAATACATTAGCAATCACCTCACAACATCCCAAGCTATTCCCTAGCAACCAGTCAGAACAACATGACAACCATCTAGTAACAACACCCTAGCAACGTTCTAAGACACTCTAGCAACCACCCAGAGAACCATAGCAACAACCTAGCGACATTTTTGCAAAACCTGTGAATTCTTGAGTGCCTTGGCAACCACCTCATGACATTCTAGCTATTCGCTAGTAATCACTCAGAATACTATGACAACCACGTAGTAACAACACCCTAGCAACCACCCAGAACACGTTAGCAGCTGCCTCACAACATCCTAGCTATGTCAACACGCCAGCAGCCATAGCATCCACCTAGCAACATCCTGTTAAAGCCTGAGTGACCATCCAGAGAACACCCTAGCAATGCACTAGCAACAACCTACAATATCCTATCAACTACTGTACCTTGCAGAGCCCTTGCAAATACCCAGAACAGCATCATTGTAAGTGTAACGGACGCAATCACTTGTTATCTCCGTGAGGCTGGAAAGCGTGTGAGTCTGCTGCGAGGGTCTTTTCGAGGGTACGCTATGATACCCACAGCAAACGCAGATATACAGTATAGAGACATATTTCAGCTTTCAAAAGCATGCCTACTGTATCTGCGCACATAAAACTCATTCTCTGGTCGTTGATGGCCATATTTCTCTCAGCTCTGACAATACCGGTGTGTTTCATGGCCCGTTTAAAACAAAAGCCATTTTCTTATTTCTTTATTGCTCGAATTCACAATGTCTGTATTATTGCTCATTTTCCTCATTTTAATAGTCCGTGGAGTGAACTGCTGCAGTCTTCTCTGGAATTCTCGTTAAATGAATACTGATGAATGAAATTCTATCACACTAATCATTACTGCTCTTCTGAAGTGTTGGTGGGAATGTTCTCACAAGCCTGCTGCAGAAATGTAAACTCACACCACAAATTTGCTCATAATGGTGAGCTTTTTAAAATTCTCAGCCTTCGGCGTTAATGCTGCATGAACCTTCTAACTTTAATTAAAGCTGTGAACTTCACAGAAGTTAATGTAGTTTAATGAAGAGTGTTTTCTCATGAAAAACCTTACATCTATATGCTTGATTGATTGCAGATACAGAATGCGGATGATGTTCTAATCACACCCTTGGAAAGATTCCGTAAAGAGCAGATCGGAGCAGCCAAAGTAAGTCATCTTATATCACTTTAGACAATAACCAAAAATACCTTTGGAATTTGGACTAGGTACCAACATGTCTAAAATATGCAACTGATTCATGCTTTTGTATGTGCGTTTGGAAATGCATTTGTGTTTAGACTGTGGACAAATCTTGTTTGGACAATATTCTGTTAAAATCTGCTACTGTGTTATTTATGACTTAAATTATTCCTTATAAGGCTTTTTTGCTGTTAGCAGTATTTGATGGATTTATTAAACACCTGAAGATAGTAATATTTTATGAATGTTTATCCATTACAAGAGTGCTAAAAATGTCCCAAAGGTATGACCATGTTTGCCCTGCCATGTATTTTTTGAAATATGGTGGAATACCAAGTAAATACTATAGTATATTATGAATATGGTAATAATTCAGTATCTACGTGTACATCTGGGTGAACTAACCCTTTAATTTCTGTGATGGTGTAATGTTTACTATGCCCAGCAATCTTTCAAATAGTGAGTAAGTTAGATATACTGTGCTGCAAAGCATAAATATCTAGCATCTTCTCCAAACCTTTTTTTTTTTTAATTATTATTATTATTTTTTTTTTTTATATATATATACTTGCAGGTACCCTACAAAAAGTACTGTTAAGGTACCTCAGTGCAGTAATGAAATCAGATATAAAAAAATACCACGATGCTTTGATGTATACTGTAGATACTGAATTATTACCATATTCATATACTTTATTCATATATACCAGATTCATATACTATTTCAAAGAATACATGGCAGGGCAAATATGGTAATACTGTTGGCACTTTTAGTTACTTTTTAGTTAGTGGTATGAAATGGCTAAACATTCATAAAATATTATTACCATTAGGTATTTAATAGGTTTATTAAATCATGTTAACAGCTAAAACCTTATAAGGAATCGTTGCAATCATAAATAACGCAGTAGCAGATTTTGGCAGAATATAGTCCAAACAAACTTTGTCCACAGTCTAAACACAAACACGTTTCCAAGGACAGACACACGTCTGGCTGCATCGCTTTAAGGTAGAAACTTGTTATACATTACAATCAGCAACATCAAAATGTCCAGCAGTTTCACCCCTTTGGGGTCTAAAAGATCAGACACACTTATTCAGTCACACGTATGTACAGCTACACTCCCTCATACATAAATATACCTATACACACTCAAACACACATGCTGAGTGTCTTCTCAAAGCGAGTGTTAGGCTCACCCATCTGTACACAACCCAAACCCTCTGATTTATAGCCCTACCTCAAAGCCACTTTTGATTTATTTTGCATTAAAAGGGATTGTGCTTGTGGCTCGCTCTTTGTGTAAGGTTCACTTGCAGGACCAGAGGACCAGTATTCTCTCTGCTTCTCAGCGGATGGGTGGACACAATGTAAGCAGGGACTGATTCTCATAAATCGAGATCAACCGCTGTGGTGTCGCGTTTGATTTTCAGAAAAAATATTTGAAAAACAGTTCATTTAAAGGTGTAGTTCACACCAAAATAATAATTCTGTTATTTGTTTCAGTTCCTTTCTTCTGTTGAAAACAAAATGAAACATTTAGCAAAATGTTGATGCTTTTCCATAAACCAAGCTTGTATAGTTTTTTTGTATAGTTTCAAAAGACTTGAAATACTGTATAGACTTGATATGCACTTTCATTTGATATTTTTCATTTGTGCCTTTTTATTGTCCTGATATACTTCTCCCTGTCTTTTTTTCTTTTATGTTTTATGTTTTGTTTTGATTGTATCATGCGCTGTAGCCTGTACATCTCAGTCTATTATTGTAACAACTAAACAAAAGACATCAGGTTTATGACATTCACCTAAACCTCTCTCTGCAGAAAGAGCACTTATTAAAGTCGGCATGAAACGGAAGTTCTGTCATGACAACTCTCGGAGTGTTTGGAATGGTAATGGGTATGACAATGTTGATATGTTCGGTCTTGGCGGAATAGATCTGCTATGCTGCTGCTGCTTTTATTGTTGCTGCTGCTGCAGAGCAAGTACGGGACTTGCTACTGCCAATACATACATGACACGGTGCTGTGAGCAAGTAAGACATGCTGCTGCTATACAATATAGTATACATGAATTAGCCATAGCAGGTGGAGCTTGGGAAGGTGGAGGGTTTCTGAAAGCATGCTGCACTGCTAAGGCAATTTATACTCATGTATTTGAAAATTGAGCATGCAAGCTCATTGGCTACTAATAGAGCAGGAACCAATCATCTGTGTCCTATAGATGATGTGATTACGAGCAAGTTGAGTTAAGGACCTATTAACCTGCGCATATAGAGTTTTGTGACAGAACTTTGTATTTGCAATAATATTCTCTTCCCTGTTATGTACATCTATTGAAGCTTTTCAAAATTGTGGGATATTAACTTGCAAAAGAAAAATGTCACAAGCTTTGGAATATATATCCTTGGTGGAAACGAGCTTCCATATACAGTATATCCTTGTGAAATGAGTTCTCAAAAAAGAAACAATATAGGGTGGGACTTGATTTTGTCCATCAGGAATTGATTGGATGGTTGGATGGTTGTGGTTTGCGAGTTTTAAAGTCAAAATTGCGTTATATTAACTCGCAAATACAAGAAATAAAGTCAGAATTGCAAGATATAAACTCGTAATTCTAACTTTTTTTCTCGCAATTCTGACTTCTATTCTCAGAATTGTGAGATATAAAGCAATTGCAAGTTAGGCCCCATTTACACTAGTGTGTTTTCATTTTAAAACGCATTAGTTTTGCTACAGTTACGCCTGTCGTTTACACTACGCCGGCATTTTTGAATCTCGAAAATGGAGACTTTCGAAAACGCTGTTTAATTTGAAAACGGCAGGGTTGCGTTTCATTGTAAACGGACCAAAACGGAGACTTTTGAAAACGATGGCGTGGCTGCCCACGTTCGCTCTGCGTATCCTTGACAAACAATAACATGGAGACTGAACTGCAATCTTTGCTGGCTTTGTTGTCATTTTTAGCAGCCATTGTCCAGTCAAACTCTGCGTTTTTTTAAACGAGGCCTTATAAAGTCCAATATAAGGAAAAAAAGACTGACTTTTTTCTCAGAATTGCGAGTTTATATCTCACAATGCTGAGAAAAAAGTCCGAATTGCGAGATGTAAACTGGAAATTTTGAGAAAAAACTCACAAGCTTCGGAATATACATCCTTGGCGGAAACAAGCTTCCATATACAGTATATCTTTGTGAAATGGCTTTTCGAACAAGAAAAAAATGTAGGCTTGGACTTGATTTTTTCCATCAGGAATTGATTGGATGGTTGCATGGTTGTGGTTTGCTATTGGTCAATCTCATGTGAGAGACAGGTTGCCCCGCCCTCATGCCGGTAAACATGTCATCAGAGACGAAAAGAGGTGTCACTTCAAGAGGGAGAGGAAGTTATTTTGATTAAAGATTATAAGTGCGCATTAATTAAAAAAGTAATAATGATGATGTGCACAGATAATGTTTATAATAAATACTGAAATATTCCATTAAAAAAACAAGATTTTGTGGTAACAAGATTTCATCACCCAAGTCTCTTCTTTCACTCCTTATCTACTTTTTTACCACTTGCCTTTCATAGCTTATCCTTTTCTCCTCTACTATAAACACTCTAAATTCAGAGAATGGATTGAACACTAGCTGTGGAGTCAGGAGCCATACTAAAGGATTATGGGAAAAAAGTCACAAGCTTCGGAATATATATCCTTGGCGGAAACAAGCTTGCATATACAGTATATCCTTGTGAAATGGCTTCTCGAACAAGAAAAAATGTGGGGTGGGACTTGAATTTTTCCATCAGGAATTGATTGGATGGTTGTGGTTTGCGAGTTATAAAATCAAAACTGCAGGATATTAACTCGCAATCATAAGAAATAAAGTCAGAATTGTTAGATATAAACTCACAATTTTGACTTTTTTTCCTCGCAATTCTGACTTCTATTCTCAGAATTGTGAGATATAAACTCACAATTGCAAGTTATAAAGTATAATATATAACATTTTTTCCATCAGGAATTGATTTTATGGTTGTGGTTTGCTATTGGTCGATCTCATGTGAGTGACAGGTTGCCACGCCCTCGTGCTGGTAAACACGTCATCAGAGAAGAGATGTCACTTCAAGTTAAAAAAGTAATATGATGTGCACAGATAATGTTTATAATAAATACTGCACAATTCCATAAAAAAACAAGATTTTGTGGTGACAAGATTTCATCACCCAATTCTCTTCTTTCACTCCTTATCTCCTTTTTAACCACTTGCCTTTAATAGCTTATCCCTTTCTCCTCTACTATAAACACACTCTAAATTCAGAGAATGGATTGAACACTAGCTGTGGAGTCAGGAGCCGTACTAAAGGATTATGGGAATTTGGGGAATCGGCCAGCTGCCAGGCCTCCCCCTCACTCAAATTTAGTGTTCAGAGGGTTTGCTGGGAGGTATAGACGTCCTTATTAGGGAATTACAGCCTCACTGCAGCTCCAGCTGGTTAACAGAGTGAGGTCAGTGGCCGATGAAAGGGCTGCCCAAGCCCAAAGCCTGAACAATTTATTTCCTGTTGGCCAAGCCGCCCTACCCACCACCTCACAGGCACAAGGCTTTTACTACGAGGGGAGAGCACTTACATATGGGTCATCAGAGCTCAGAATCACAAGCTGTGCAACTTTAAAGGAACACAAGGAAAGGTTTTGAAGAATTGTACTGTTTGCTCTTTCCATGCAGTTACAATTAATGTCTTTTTTTATTTTCTTTAAACAAGCACTGACTTATTGGTATTTAGTATAGTTTTTCCACATTTGTCTTCGAGATTGATTTTTTTATTTTTATTAATGATTTGGAGTTAATTCACTTTTACCTTTTGCCTCTGCAAATGTCACTGACACAAATCTACCCCAGAACAGAAGTTAATGATCTCAACTAATGGCAGTATAAGTCTGGCGTGTGTAATTCTCTGTGAGCCACATCTCATAAAACTGCCCCCAACAGGCCATCAAATCAGCATTTCAGATCAAAAACTTGTAATAAATAAAGCTACACCCTCAAACTGGACCACAAATGTAACATATGCTGATGCATTTATTACCAACAGTCACAGTATTTTCTAGTTCATTAAACTAAAAACTGCAGCAAGCACTTCTTACCTTGGCCTTGCATAGTTTATTAATAATATAAAATGAAAGCCAGCTGGGTCATTTCTGTCATTTGTGTCCTTCATATACTCAACTTTAACCATGACTAGCTGGTGCCAGCTTGTACTGTGTGTTAATGCGGCATTTTTCTACAGTTTATATTTTTGTAGAAGCATCACATGTAAATTCTCATTCTAATAAGCACCTTTTAGTTTCATGACCTCAAATTTATAAAGTCAAATACAAACATTAAAGTCTCAAACCTATTACCTTCCTAAAGGCGCAATTATACCCCAACAAGTATTAAAATGTATTAATTTAGCTTCAGATGGCAGTTTTTATCAGATAGAATTTTAATATCTTATAAAAAATGTACTTTAAAAATCACCTTATCAACTTTAAAAAGCATAAAAGCCTAGCAGCAGTTAGATCATCATGGCCTACTGAGAAATATAGGGTAAAGATAGATGTGGACCCGTGGTTTTCTGTCACAGTGACGGCTGGAGATACGAGGCACGTGTGAAGCCACCTCTGGACTGATGGTGGCTGAAGCAGGTGGCAAACGGCAGGGGGTAGATGAACATCTGCCCTGCCCGGGACTTTGCTAATGAAACATGCCGTTATGAGATTGACTAAGGTGGTTAGGCAGACAGATTGGCAGACAGGAGATCTCAAATGACATGCATCTTCTAAATAGATTCAACAGTATATAGCTGGATAACTTACTGTGGACTTTAACAAGGCTTCTTGTTATAAAAATAGCTGAAAAGACGTGAAGGAGGAGTGACGATTAGGTCTGTGTGTTCAGAGTGTTTGTGTTGAAGCAGAGGTGTCATGCCCATTCACATGCCCCCTCAGATTTTTGAGCCAAATGGATTTGAATGCAGCTTCCAAAAGACAAAAAAATAATCTTTTTACATTTGATGATTTACGCTTTGAAGTGTACAATCACACCGGTGCGATTAGAGTATTCAGTGTGTCATGTTATTAACTGCTAAATTTAAATCTGTGTTCGAGATGGACGTGCTCAGCGCCCGTCATGTTTTTTATGATTCTGACATTTAAATACAGATAAGTACTATCAAAAAAAAAAAAAAAATTTATAGTTTGTAAAATGTACTCTGATGTAAAATGGAAGTGGCAATAATCCTTTCAAATATAATTTGACAACGTGTTTTATTGATATCCGATATTCTACTTCACATTGTGTAGGTAACTATATAGTTTACGTTAAAGCATTAGTCCACTTTCAAATAAACTTTTCCTGATCATTTACTCACCCCCATGTAATCCAAGATGTTCATGTCTTTCTTTCTTCAGTCGAAAAGAAATTAAGGTTTTTGATGAAAGCATTCCAGGATTGTTCTCCTTATAGTGGACTTCAATGGCCTCCAAACGGTTGAAGGTCAAAATTACAGTTTCAGTGCAGCTTCAAAGGGCTTTAAACGATACCAGACGAGGAATAAGGGTCTTATCTAGCAAAACGATCGGCCATTTTCGAAAAAAATGTAAATGTATATGCTTTATAAACACAAATGATCGCTTTGCACGTGCTTCCGCTTTCCGTATTCTTCAAAAAGCTTACGCTGTATGTCCTACGCCTTCCCTATTCTACTTATGGAACGAATGCAGCGTTAGTAGAATAGGGAAGGCGTAGGACATTCAGCGTAAGCTTTTTGAAGAATACGAAAGTGAGGTTTTGGCGGAACCACTTGGAAGGCGATCATTTGTTTATATAAAGCATATACATTTACATTTTTTTCGAAAATGACCAATCGTTTCGCTAGATGAGACCCTTATTCCTCGTCTGGTATCATTTAAAGCCCTTTGAAGCTGCAATGAAACTGTAATTTTGACCTTCAACTGTCTGGAGGCCATTGAAGTCCACTCTAAGGAGAATAATCCTTGAATGTTTTCATCAAAAACCTTAATTTCTTTTCGACTGAAGAAAGAAAGACATGAACATCTTGGATGACATGGGGGTGAGTAAATTATCAGGAAAATTTTATTTGAAAGTGAACTAATCCTTTAATCGTAGATTGTAGGTACAAAATGAATAGTGCCTCAAAGTTGTCATCTTTTGGTGAAATTTCTTAGTTTTGAAGCTAACATGTCACACAGCTTAGGCAATTTGTGCGGAACCATCGAGTTTTCGCATGCGGGTGGTTGGGAGAATCCGTCCAAAATTTAACCGAACTACCTAGCGTACACTAGGTAATTGAGGATGCTAGGTTTGAAGGACTTCAAAGAACAGCCTCTGATTGTTTTATTATAAATAAGAATAAAATAAAATAAGAAAAAAAATACATTTTGGTAATGTCTAACTAATGATTATCAGCCAGTGTCTCTCTTCAGGATTAACAAAAATAATTAAATCACCCAAAAATGAAAATTCTGTAATCAGTTGTTCATCTTCAAAACACAAATGAAGATATTTTTAATGAAACCTAAAAGAATTTCATCCCTCTATCGAATGTCCATTCCACCAAACCTTTGACACTTCAAAAAGTTCATAAAGACATCATAAAAGTAATCTATAATAATGGTTTAATCCAAGTTTTCTGAAGAGAAACAAAAGCTTTATATGATGAACAGATTTAATTTAAGCTTTTATTCACATATAAACATCAACGCACATACATAGAGCACATCAAATATGGCAAATGGAAGCTCAAATATGCTTGCTGGATGCATGAGAAGTGATTGTGTTCATATTGATTACTTTTAAAATGCCTTTATGAACATTTTTAAGTGTCAAAGTTTTGGTGGAATGGCCTTTCTAAATTATGGCTCTGTTCTAAAAACTAGGGAGTCACCTACCTAGACAGCATTTTTGAAAAATGTCAGAATTGTACTGAATGAGTATCTATCATTTGCAAACAAGGTGATCCCAGAATGCATTTCAAAGAGCACACTGACAATTTTCAAGATGGTGGATAAATTTAAGGTTTATTTTATGTAATACTAAAAGTATTAAGAAAAAAAGTTTCATCTAATTAAATTCAGTATTTCACTCAGTATTTGAGTGTGCTGTTTCTATTGAGATTATTATAGTATTGAGTCATTAACTTTTTGTAACTCTTTGTAAATCAACTGAGCATTAGGATGCCTACACACTAGAATTTATATAAGAGATCCATTGGTGGTGCATTGTACAGATGTTGAGAGAATGAAAGTAATGAAACCATAAGTTGAAAAAGAGCATTTTAAATCAGAAACTTGTGAGGTTCCTTTTCAGCTAGGATGCCACAAGGTACAAGGTGAACAAAAGCGTCTCACTGAGATTGTAGAGCGGAGTCGGTGGGTTCAGTTGTATGTGTATCTCTGAGACCTTGCATTTCCAGCTGGCAGGTCGAACTAACCCTTGTCAAAAACAGAGCTAAAGATTTGTTTGCATCCTTAACCACTCAAAGATCCACAGACTAGACCTTGCTTACACAAAAACTCACACAGTCAATCTCGACACACTCCCACTTCCCTAGACCGTTGCATATCTGATGACATTCAAGGTAACCACAAAACTCTGAACATTGTGCAAACATGCAGTTAATGAAAGAAGTACATTGTGAAAGGAATAACTTGTAATCATGGGCAAGAATTACACCATCCATTGTTTATGTTCACAGAGTTCTTTAGCTATTGTAGACGCCTATCCTTTCGTTTGTAGCTGCTTAAATAATAGATTTAAGCAACTAGTATGTCTTTTAAAAGGATGTCTACCATCTGTATCAGCAACTGTTTTTTTTTAAGTGGATAGATACGTTTTTATACATACTTTCCAGTTAAAAAAATATAAACATCAAAAAATTTATAAAATAATATTTATAAATTTTAACCTAAAA
>RJVU01063416.1:5131872-5164760 GCA_003731715.1 Anabarilius grahami | reverse complement strand
CCACATAGATCTTCATTTGTGAATTTAATTTTCACCATTTTTAAACACCTTTTCTCATAAGCTGATTATTATTAATTCATTGAGCGTCAGTCTTTTTGACATACAGTAAGTAGCATTTTTAATTGATATTGATAAACACTGCTATGGAAGCTTGCCTACAATTGCAAGATCACAATTCTGACTTTTTTTCTCGCAATTGCGAATTCTGACATAACTCAAAATTGCAAGTTTATATCTTACAATTCAGAGAAAAATAGTCAGAATTGCGGGATATAAACTTGTAACGGTTTATCTCTCGTAATTCTAACTTTACAACTCACGATTGCAAGTTTTTGAGTTGCAGTTGTGAGTTTTCTTCCATGGCGAAAACAAGCTTCCATACTGTCCAATAGGGTTGCATGATTATGACAAAAATCATAATTGTCGATTATTCCCTTGAAATTGTAATTGCGATTATTAGTTGTGATTATCACAATTTACACTGAATGTTTTGAATAGCTTTCTACCATTGTTTGAAGCAACTGCATGCCATATTTTTATATAAAAATAAAAAAACAAGCTGAAAAAAAAAACTCTTCCTGAATTTTTTTTTATTGCTTTTCTATAGCATTAAGCCTCAAATGTCAACTGTACATTCGTTTGGTTTCTTCTTTAAATCATAATAAAAAAATAAACACATGGTCCTTTTCCTTGTTGCATTCGCACCGCCAGTAGGAACTCTGAAGTGACATAAACTGTGCTTGTTGTTGTGACTTTAATTTTGATGGCGCAGCTGACTTTTATGTCGACGGCGCTGAGAACAGCTCAGCCAGATCCTGAGCCGTCTTCATTAGTTTACGATCTGTTTAACAGTCCTGTCTAATACGTTATTAGACAGAACTGTTATACAAAGAAAGTAGACAGTTTATGAAAAAGTATTGCCATGTGGTTAATACCCAATGTCGCTAGCTGAGCAGACATACAAAATCATGTTTCGCTTGGTCCGCTCAAAGTTGTGCTGGATTTTCTCCTAGCATAAGGCTGAGATGTCCATCTATCACTGTTTTCCATGTTTGTAGAGTTAGTTCGTGGAGTAAATATATACGGCTGTAATGTATACGGCTTTTTAAAAATGGTGGGTGCTCGTATTTCGCATGCGTTCAAAGAATCAGCGTACACTTACGTCACTGATAGTTCCTTTTTTGCTGGGTTAGAACTTTTACACTCTGAAGTAGTCGTGATTCACCTCTCACAACTAAGCACACAGAAAAATTTAATTGGAATTATTATTTTTTTTTTATATCATGGTATCCGTAATCAGAATCACGATTAGAAATTCGATTAATTGTGCAGCCCTATTGTGCCATAGCATAGTCAACATTCTTAAATTGAAATTACAATCAAAAAAGACTCTTTGAGCTTTTTACAATGTTTTTTGGGATTGCATAATTCGTGAAAGATACATGCAATGCTGCCTTCTGTTTGTCTATGGTGCCTTACAATACTGTCTAATGTTAGGTAGGCAACTTTGGAACCAAATAATGATCTATGTGGCTGGACAAGAGCTGCGTCTAGTATCTGAGGTGTTCCTGTCGGGCTTTTCTTGGGTTTTAAAATTCATGATGAATGGGTATGTGTCCAGGTCATCGTTGTTAAAGGCCCCTCTAATCTGGGGCACTTCCTGTCTGGTGCTGAGTGCAGTACAGTGTATTTTTTTAAATAACTCTTCTCAACGGGAGGCGGACAGATTCAAGGATTACTGCAAACCTTCATCAGAAGGAGAGCTGTGAGAGGAGCTTCTTGTCTCTAGAAATAGTTTCAAAAATAAGGGGTGGGATGTTGGCCTTTACCCTCATGTGCTTGGTAGGAAATAATAGCTTTTATGAAACGCTGAAGGAAGAACACGTCTCTTGTCTCTGCGACGCTTCTGTAAAGCAAGAAGTGAAATGCACTGTGGTTTGTTAGTATTCAGTTCTGTGATTACAGAGCACTGATGTTTGCATAATAATGCTTAATAATAATAAAAAATGACAGCTTGGTAACTGTTGTGCTAAAGGTTTTTGAACCAATCATGATAAATTATTTGTAGCTTCCTTATGATCACAAATATTGCTTTTTTTTTTTAGGGTGCAGTATGTAATTTCTGCACCACTAGAGACAAGGTCTATAATAACAAAAAGCAAGCCATTAGCATTCCCATTCATCTCAATGGCAGTTGTTCAGCTATCGCTATTTCATGCTTTTAAGAGCTTTTCAAAAACTGGGGACTGGTGAAATATCTACAATGACATAATGAAATATTAGAGAATTTTATAGTGTAGCTTCCATCAATGAATGGAGAAAAAAGACCTTTTGTTCACAGAATGATGTAGTTACCATATTCTACCAGTAAATTGAACCAGAATAATGCTAAATAATGATTATTTGCAACCAAGTTTCATGAACACTCCCACTGTCTGCCATTGTTCCCCAGTCAAGTCAAGTCGCCTTTATTTATATAGCGCTTTTTACAATGTAGATTGTGTCAAAGGAGCTTTACATTGATAACTGGTACATAATTTTGGCTGCACAGCAGCTCTTAAAGAATAGTGTCAATGCAGGCAGATCAGAAGCACTGTTGATTAAATGTCAAGAATACTGTTGAATATCAAATGTCAAGTGTCCCCAACTAAGCAAGCCAAAGGCGACAGCGGCAAGGAACCCAAACTCCATCAGGTGACATCAGGTGGCAAACAGGTGTTAAAATGGAGAAAAAAACCTTGGGAGAAACCAGGCTTAGTCAGGGGGCCAGTTCTCCTCTGGCGAACAGTGCTTTGTTACGAATCAGGTTGCTATCATAAGTCTGATAGGATCGCAACAATCAAAGTGTTTATTTCAGTTCCATCCAGTTGAGGATCGTATTCATCACGCCGGTATGGACGGTTTGTTGAGGAACTGTGCTACTGGCTGTCGTGTCGATGAGGCCTTCACAATGGATGATCTAGTTGACTCGATCTCTGCTGATACTTCAGGGCTGCGTTGTGGTCGTGTCATGGCGCCGGTCCTTGGTCTCAGCTGGATACGGCCCGGATCCGGATCCCCAGTATCATACTCGTATTTGTTTCTGCACAATGAATTGATTTGGGATTAAATATTTTAACATTGATAAATTGCACTCTACCTTTTTTATTTTGAAACTCTTTAAATGTTTGAGATGCAGTCTTGATTATCCTATTTCATTAAAATTAGACAGTCAAGCACTTGCTTTGTATGACAGGATCATATGCTGATATGAAAGACTCTAGCTAGTAAAAAATAAGGTTATTTTGTTTAACACAGTGTTTATTGTTCAGTATGTGTGCATAGAATATTTTAACAGAATGTACTTCTTTGTACTTATTTTTTTTGTAACTGTTCTTATAGTATTTGTTAATTATCCAGTATCCTTTAAGGATGTTTGTTTTTGTGTTTTTCTTTGGTTTTTATGTTGTAGTAGGAAGGTGAGAACATGCTTTGAGTGTCATCAAAATAGCTCATCAAGTTGAGGTGCTACTGCTTAATTATCCCTGGACTCTGTGTGCAATTAGCCATGTGACAATTTGCCAAAAAAGAGCTGTTTCTTTCAAGAGCACTGCACTGCATCAGTAGAGCTTCAGATGTTTCCAAGCGACTGCTCAGGCACATGTAACATCCCACCTGCTCTTATTAGGTAACAGAGGACTGATTAACCCTTAATGAATGTAATTGAAGTGTTGTGGGAAGATGCTGAGGTTGTCACTGCTCATTATGAGAGCAGCACAGCACAGGACAGGACTCTTCTCTTCTCTTTAGTCTCTACCTCTTCTCTCATTAGGGGTGTGAATCGTCACTGGATTCACGATTCGATTCGATTCGATTGCGATTATCATGTCAACGATTCGATTCGATTTCACGATGTGTCGCGATGCATCACGACGCATTGCATACTCAATTTTCAATATTAGTGCACATGGCTACATTTTCCTCAATGAATACAAGCAGTCAGATATGAACTCCTTTTTTATTTTATCTACTCCAAGAAAGTACACTTCCTGAATGTAGCAAACATCAAACAAAATGTAAGTCTGAACAGCATACGACAGGAGCATTTCGAACTAATAAACAATAAATACTAAAAGTGAATTAAACTGTCAAGTAGTGTTCTTAAAGGGGACCTATAATGCCCCTTTTCACAAGATGTAATATAAGGGTGCGTTCACACTTGTAGTTCGGTTCGTTTGGTCCGGACCAAAAAAACAAACAAAAAACATTTAGTCCTTGTCCGATTAGCGTTCAGGTTGGCAATTTTATCACCAAACCGAAAGATACCGAACCTAAAGGCATAGGGATACATTCACGACCTGATCCGTCGGATCTTATGACGTATTGCGTATTTTTAGACAGAACTTACCGAACATCCAAAACAATGCTGTGTGCTGAGGTAAATGCGCTCGTTGTGTGTGTAGTCTGCATATGATGGTATTTTGGCCAGCTGGGAACTCGTGAAGAGCTTATAAAATGTATAAAAGAGTCAAAACAGCAGCGGGAATCCATCCTTCACACACGCAAATGATCTGCTGCATGGAGACGCGCGTCTGATGCCTGTGATGGGCAAACTCGCGACTATGACGAGAAAAAAACTATATGGTTGAAGATTCTGTGCTTTTTAGGGTCTCATCTTCCTGTTTTTGGTTTGTTCACATGTCTTTGGTCCGTGTTGCGTTCATATATCATTCAAACCGCACCAGAGTTCGTTTGGAAGCGGACCGAGACCCATCTTTTCAGCGATCTTGGTCCGCTTGTTTGGTCCGCACCAGGGTTCGAATGGCAGCGTTCACACGTTCAAATGAACCGCACTAACAGAGCAATCGCACCAGGGTTCGTTTTAATCTAACCAAACATGCCAAGTGTGAACGGACCCTAAGTCTCTGGTGTCCCCAGAATGTGTCTGTGAAGTTTCAGCTCAAAATACTTCACAGATCATTTATTATAGCTTGTCAAATTTGCTCCTATTTGGGTGTGAGCAAAAACATACTGTTTTTGTGTTCCTTTAAATGCAAATGAGCTGCTGCTCCCAGCCCGCTTTCCAAAAGAGGGCGGAGCTTTAACAGCTCGCACTTCGGTTGCTCAACAACAACAAAGCTGGAGAATCTCACGCAGCCAAAATGAGGATTGTCAGTAATGGTGTTCAGCCTTACATTGTTCAAACTGGAGTCGGACACTGATGGAGAGACTCAGGAAGAAGTTACAACTTTTAGAATGAAACTGGACGTTTCTGAATGGTTAGTGGATACATTTATGTAGTTGCTGTGGAGTTGATTCAACTCATCGACTAGCATGTGCCGTCATGTTAATCTTTTGTGCACAACGGACACCCACTATAGCGTACCTGTTTGCCAAACAGAGCAACACACACGGCTAAGGTTTATGATTTCTATCAAATGCTGTGAATGGTCTAGTATTTTTCTGTTTGGACAGAAACGCACCTTTTTTAGCAATCGAGCTTGCCAGGGTCAACTTGCAGGCTATCCAAGCTAACAAGACTCTAAATAGTGTTTTGTGCTCATCTGTGCAGCCAACCACAGAGCAGTTAGCTTGCTTTAATCAAACTTTTGCCGTAGCCTTAGAACTGGTACACCGTCTTCGCTTGCGAAAACAAAATGGCGTTACCGTGGGTGGAAACATGCAGATTAAGGGGCGGTGATATAATAAGATCCCCTTTCTACGTCACAAGGGTTTTTTTTTAATTTACAATAACGCTTACACACTCACACTTGCATTTTATTACTCGTTTTTGTTTCGCCTCCTTCTGCCATTTTACACTAGTGCGAGAAGCGTGTATGCGACGAATGACATCAGACAAACTTCAGTGGGCTATAATCGATTATGGTCTATTATATTAGCCAATAAAGCTATTTGAATCTATTACTGCATCGATGCAGAATCGCTCACATCCGCATCGTGATGCATCGTATAAACGATTAATTTCAACACCCCATATCTCTCGTCTCATCTTCTCTTTTTTCATTTTGTCTTCACCCCTTGTCTTGTCTCAACTCAGCTTTTCTAATTTCTAATCTTATCTTGTCTTCTTTTCTCTTTGTCTCTTACTGCTTATCTTGTCTTAGTTTGTCTTTTCTCTGATCTTCTCTCATTTTGTATCGTCTCCTCTCGTCTGTTGTTGTCTGTTTTCGCCTCTCCTCTCTTTTTTTCTTTTGTCTCGTCTCCTGTTCTTGTCCTCTTCTCGTCTCATTTTGTCCTCTTGTCATTTGTTTTCACTGCTCATCTTATCTCAGTTGGCCTTTTGTCTAATTTTCTCTCATTTAATTGTCTCCTCTGTTCTTCTCTCTTCTCTTGTCTTCACCTCTTGTTTCGTCTCGTCTTTTTCTTCTGTCTTTGTCTCTTCTCAGTTTTTTGTCTCTTCTTCACTTTTGCTCTTTCATTATTGTTTTCTATCCTTTCCCCTCATCTTGTCTCCTCTATTCTGTCTCAATTTGTCCTTGCGTTTCTTCACGTCGTCATTTTTTCTTCTCTTCCTTTCTCTGCTATCATATTATTTTGTCTCATCACTCTTTTCCTATCTCCTCTTCTCTCTTCTCCTCTTCAGTTTGTCTCTTCTGATCTCTCATCTTGTCTTGTATTCTCTCATCTCCTCTCCTTATTGTCTCTCCTTCTTTCCACTCATCTCTTCTCTCATCTTCTCTCTTCTGTTCTCTTGTCTCATCTTGTGTTCTCTTCTTCTCTCTCTTATTGTCCTCCCCTCTCATCTTATCAGTCTGTCCCCTCTCTTCTCTCCTCTTCTGGTACTTAGTAAGTTGATCCAATCATATTTTTTCATTGAACTTCTATCAGAGTATAATAAACAGTGGCAAGACATTCCATCACAATTGTTTAGACTTGGCACCAAGCTCGCAAAATTGGAATATTGGCTAATGACTCCTAAAAGCAGAAGAGAGAAAGCATAAGAGCCTGGGCTGTTTGTGCAGTGCACCCCTGGGGGTGTTGGTTTGTTTCCCCTTGGAGCTGTCAGTATCTGAGGCAGTGATCACTCAAAATCTGTGCCATCAGCCTGTCTGGCCAGGTGGCTCCACAGGCTCCAAGAATCTCTGTGAGTGTGTGTGTGCTCATGCACATATGTTTGTGTGCCTGGCTTTTTTGTCACTCTGTGGGGGATCTGAAGTCTGTCTGTCATGCAGGGCCCCCTCCATGGCACAGTGGTCTTTAACCTGGCTGCAGTTCAGACTGCCCCAATGAGCATGAGAGGTCACGTGAGGTCAAGTCAGTAGAGGATGGCAGTAAATTGTTGAAAGTCTGAAACAAAACCCCGATGGTCAGAAGAAGCCCTGCTGGGACAACAGAACAGAATCACACTGGGTAGCGTGACTTACTGATTTATGGGTCACCCTGCATTGATTCCGTTACTGTAGAAGCATAACATTTCCGCAGATTTTGAATGTGTGCCATTCACAAAGTTCTGCTTAACCCCTATGCAGCTTTGGGTGCTTTCACAATAGCGCTTTTGGTGTGCACCTTTTTTCTTTTGACATCAGAGTTTGGTCTGTTTGTATGATGTGAACTAGGGAATGTTAACTATCGATTAATTGTTGATAATAATTTAAAGGGTTAGTTCACCCAAAAATGAAATTTCTGTCATTAAGTACTCACCCTCATGTCATTCCATACCCGTAAGACCTTCATTCATTTTTGTAAAACAAATAAAGTTATTTTTTAATAAAAATCCAAGAGGTTTTTTTTTTTTATCCCCAGTAGAAAGCAATATAACTACTGTCATTAAAAGTCTAGGAAAGTACTAAAAACATTGTTAAAATAGTCAACATGACTACAGTGGTTCAACCTTAATTTTATAAAGCGAAGAGAATACTTTTTGTGCGCAAAAACAAAAATAACAACTTTATTCAACAAATTCTTCTCTACCCTGTCAGACTCGTATGCAGTTGACACAGTAAATGCAATGCAGCACTTCTGTTTTTATGTTCGAACGCCGGCTCAGTATTGGCCAAAGCTATTCATGTGAGCAGCACAACACATGCGTGTGATGCTGGCATCAAATTAAGGGTGCTTTCACACTTGGTTCAATTGCCTGGACCGAACCCGAGTTTGATTGCTCCCCCCTCCCCCTGCCCCCACTGGACTGTGTTCACATTATATTATTTGGGTCCGACTCGCGGTTCATTTGCTTCATCAAACTAGCAGCTGTTTACTCCGTTAACGATGGCAAAATGTATAACGTTGCTCTCCTGACTTTTATTTTTGAACCGTTGGTTTTGTTCATAATGACACTTGCGTCTATCTGCCGCAAATGGAGAACACTGAAGGCGAGCAGAAATTAGATACACTACACTAACTACACTACAGCTCTCTGCTTGCATCACTTCAGTCACGCTCGTCGGGAAAGTGAGTGAAACACACACACAAACACACATTTTTACCAAATATTACAGCATTAATAGCAGTTCACTTCCGCAATTTGGTATGTTTGCATTCATATCAGAAGCGAACCGTACCGGAGTTCACTTGAACCACACCCCAGACCACCCTTTTCAATTGAACTCGGGTACGGTTCACGGGTGCGCACCCGAGTTTAGAAGACAGTGTTCACATTGTCCAAACGTACCGAACTCTGACGTCAATCGAACCCGGGTGCGCACCAAAAGTGCTAATGTGAAAGCACCCTAAGAGGAGCTGGCCAATACTGAGCAGGTGTTCAGACTGAACTGCGTCAACTTTGCACAAGTCTGAAAGGGTTGTTAAGAATTTGTTGAATAAAGTTGTTATTTTTGTTTTTTTCTGCACAAAAAGTCTTCTCGTCGCTTCATCATCGCGTCACGTTGACTATTTTAACAATGTTTTTACTACTTTCCTGGACCTTGAATGATGGTAGTTACGTTGCTTTCTATTGGGGATAAAAAAAAAAAACTCTTGGATTTCATCAAAAAATATCTTAAGTTGTGTTCCGAAGATGAACAAAAGTCTTACAGGTTTGGAACAGCACAAGGGTGAGTACTTAATGACAGAAATTTCATTTTTGGGTGAACTAACACTTTCATAGATAATACTTATCAATCGTCAATTAGGCAAGGTCATCATCAGAGTCAAAAAGGGCAGACACACAAGGAAAAATGAAGCGAGCGTGCCGTAATTATGGATTCTGAACATATTAATGTCTTCAAGCCATTCAACTGATTAGGTAGTCTAGTGAGTGAAGTGACGTGTGGCCAAGTATGGTGACCCATACTCGGAATTTGTGCTCTGCATTTAACCCATCCAAGTGCACACACACAGCAGTGAACACACACACCGTGAACACACACCCGGAGCAGTGGGCAGCCATTGCTGCGGCGCCCGGGGAGCAGTTGGGGGTACGGTGCCTTGCTCAAGGGTCTCACCTCAGTCGTGGTATTGAAGATGGGGAGAGCACTGGACATTCACTCGCCTCACCGACAATCCCTGCCAGACCTGAGACTCGAACCCATGACCTTTGGGTTACAAGTCCGACTCTCTATCCATTAAGCCACGACTGCCCCTTGCATTCACCCGGAGCAGTGGGCAGCCATTGCTGCCCCTTGCGTGTGGCAGTCTAGCGGTTTATTTCGAAACATAACTAACAAAGAGTCCATAAACCCTGCAAACAAGTGATAAACAATTAATAAGTTCCTGGTGGACTAGTAATGATCTTCCAGCATTGTTTCAGCTGTTTGCTCCTATTATATGGCGCATGGTAAATCAAGGCCTGTCAATCTGAGCGATCAAACCAATCAAAGTGCACTCTAGCTGCAAAACAGTTTCCGATTGGTCTCGACACATCGTCCCTACCCAGCATACCCAAAGTTCAAATGCTTTTTCATACAAATACTTGGTATAGTTTGGTCTCTAACTGAAACAAATATGCTTGTATCATGCTAGTTTTAACATTTTCAGCAATATATGCACAAGATTAAGGTTAATGATTACTTGATTAATTGATCGTTAATTTATGCAACAATCAATTATGGGGAATTGTCAATAAGTGACGGTTCGGAACAATGTTATCCAAACTCGGAAACCGTACCTGAGTCCACTTTAAAAAGATGGTCTGAGGTTTGCTGCTGATATAAACAAAATCATACTAAATTGTGGGAGTTATCTGCTAGTGATAACGGATGATTCAGTAAAACTGTTTTTTTTTTTTGTTTTTTTTTGTATTTCTAATTTCCTGACAAGCAATAGTGACGAACTGCAAGCAAAGAGAATGTATTTCTCATTTCTGCAGAAATAAACTCCCACATTTTTTAAAATATTTTCAGTACATTTGCTGCAGAAACAAAACCAAATGTTTAAAAACAAATGTATAAAAGTGAGGCAAGGAACGCTATGCATTTTGCCGCCTTCTCCTGCGTCGTTGTTACTGAACAACAGGAGTAAACTGCTGCTGCTTTAATAAAGCAAACAAACACAGTTCATAATCAAAAAATAATAATTTTAAAACAGTCCATGGGACAAGGGGGTCAAACTAAGGTTCAGACAAAGCAATTGAACCAAGTGTGAATGCACCCTTAATTTTGATCAAATGTGTCTGTGGCCATTGTGCCAAAGAAAAAAAATAAACCTCAATTGGCATATGGATTAAGAAAATTAATTAGTAAATGTGAAATTGGGATTTAAATGTTGCACCATTAATTGTTTTATTGTTACATTTAAAGAAGCTTTTATTCATTCCATTTGTATTGGATTTTAGGTTGACCCCTTTTGGTATTTAATCATGATACATTGGGTCTCATTCACTAAGTACGCACAAATTTGTGCGTGAAATCTGCGTATGAACGTTTTTACAAACAAGTCATGATTCACCAAAAACTTTTGTACTTTCGTAACTGAAACTACACATTACATTTTTGGTTTGGTCTGGTTTTGAGAATGACACACTTGGCATTGCTCAAGGATCAGGCAAGAGCGCGTCTGCAGAGAGCGGCATATGTTTGATGAAAGTGACGAAAGGCTGTAAAGGAAAGGTTGTGTGGAAAGCCCTTATATGGAAATGGTTTGGGCATGTTTTATGCAAATGACTAACCTTGTGTATGCGGCCGCTCATTTAGATTAATCCAAATTTACTAACATTACAAGGAGATTAAGAACAAATTCATGTACGTTGTGAATCAGGTAGATTTTTCATCAGAAGCTCTCCTGTGCATATAAATACACAATTATTAGTGAATGAGACTCATTGTTTGTTACTTTTTGTCTGTTTTATTGTGTCCTTTACTACATAAATCAAAATGTACATTCCCAACATATTACATTGTTTCCTGCTAGTTTGAAGCCGGTTTGCCGCAATCTCTCTCCATAACTCAGTGCAGTGTTTGTGGATGGAGCCGCTGTATGTTGGACTACTAAGGCATTTCCTGGTGTGGTGGCTTTGGCTGTTCTGTGTTTGTGGAAGGCCCTTGAGGTCCTGTCGTTTATCCTCACTCTGTGGCGTGGGATCTACGGGTCAATGTGGTTTGTTTCTTTGCTCCAACAGGGACTGCTGGTTTGCAGAATTTATTTCCCCCCATACTCTGGACTGTCTGGTAAATCAAAACCTATTTTGACCACTGATATGACTGGATTCTTCATCGCATGTGTAAAATGGGTCTAATTGTCCATTTGTAAAATGATGTATTTACAATTTTAAATTAATAAGAATGTAATTCCTCTGTATGGCTTTAAGTCTCTGATTGTCTCTCTATCATTGTATTTGTGTAGGAGAGAGAGAATTTGTGTGTTTCATCCAGGGTTTTTTGTGGTATTCAGCTCACAAAAAAAAGTAATCAAGCCCAAAGATACAGTATATTGTATTCCACTGTCATCCTCATATAAAGTAAACAAACCCGAAGGGAAATTTATTGGCTGTCAACACACTATCTAATATATTTATTCATTTATTTGTCTGTTTTATTATTTAACTCTTATCCCATATGAGTCTGTCAAGATATAGACACTACATTTTCCTCTGGAAAGGTTTACTCTTTTTCTGGACACAGAAGAGGAAGCGTTTAAAGATGCAGTCATGAAATTATTTATTGATTATGGTCAGAAATTTGACAGTGCGAAGGAAGCAGGACTGTGATTATTTTGTCACAAAAATTGCGTTGTGGCACAAAGTGCACTGTTTAGCTATATCATATCAGTAGCCGTTATACTGAGTCAGGGGTTAATGAAGGGCCATGGGAATGAAAATACACACGAGTTCGAGTTTCACTGGCTGTTTCCTTTCACTGATTGACTGTGTATAACTACAACTATTGATCTTTTCAGAATAGCATATTCCCATATTGTTTTTTTTGTTTGTTTTTTTCAATATGCAGTAATAATAATACGTTTATTTTATATATTATTAAGTTTCTTTCTGCAAATTCATGGTGGCTTTACAATATGATAACAAGTAAACACGAAAGCTGGCAAAGAGACAATACAGTTACACTGAGCGTAGATAATATAACATACATAACATGAAACCAATCATATATTTAGGGATCAGAGAAACAACAAGCAAAAAGATATGCTTTAAGGTGGGTTTTTAAATCATGTAATGATGGTCGTGGATGTGTTGGGGAATAGAATTCCAGAGTGTGGGGGCAAAGATACAAAAGGCCCTTCCACCAAACAATGCTAGTTTGTGCCGTGGGACCAAGAACAGATCGGTATCAGAGGACCCAAGTGTGCTAACTGGGGTGTAGGTATATCTTGTGTTGAATACGACAGTGAACAGATAGTCTGTGTAGAATAGGAGTAATGTGGGAAGATTTCTTGGTATATGTGAGGACCCTAGCTGTGGAGTTCTGAATATATTGGAGCTTATTTATTGTTGTGTTGGGTTAGCCATAGAAAAGGGAATTACAGTAGTCAAGCTGAGTAATAAGGAAAGCATGAACTATAGGATCTCAGCATCATTGATATTTAAAAATGGACGTTAACAAGTGATATTACAGTGAAAGAAGGCAGACTTGGTAAGTGAGGAACCGTAAGGAAGGAAGGAGAGAGAAGAATCAAAGATTATTCCCAGGATTTTAACAGTGGTGGAAGGTCAAACCAAGACTCCAGTGATATTAACATTGTCAACACAGAAACAGGATATAATTTGAGGAGAACCAAAAAGAAGTAGATCTGTTTATCAGTGTTGAAATTGAGAAAAATACTGTTCATCCATGCATTTATGTCATCAAAACAAACCGATATGGAGTTGGTGGGGAAAGGAGCAGTGCATTGAGAGTGGATGTAAAGTTGGGTGTCATATGCGTAGAAATGGAATTTAAAGCTATGATGACGGATAATGTTACCTAATGAAAACATCTAGATGATGAAAAGTAAAGGTCCAAGGACAGAACCCTGGGGAACACTGTGTGTATGTTACTGTATGTGCACAGTTTGCACATTTTTCTGTATGTTTTCTTAAGAAAATGTAAAAATCTAGTACTTCTGCTTGCATTTTTGGGCCTTTTTGCACATTTTTTATAGAAATAGTAGTGAGGTGTTAGAAAATTATTGGGATCGCATGGTTGAAGCTCTTGCGTTTGGCTCAAACAAACCAGCTTGCTTCTTTTGACAGTGGTCCAGACAAACCCTCTGTCATCTCCCATGCTCCCACTCAGAACAGCACTTGAGTTGCTGCAAAGAAATAGAGCACTTTAAAATTTACATATGACCTTTGAATATTGCGATAACCGTAGAATTCAAGTATTGCATCGCTGCATGAAAGGCCTCAGGCAGACAACTCAGGTGTGAAAACAGACTGAATGGAGTCAGGGCCTTTGGAGGGTTCAGTGTTGTGGATTCTCCTGTGGAAATTCATCTCCTCTTGTGAAGTTAGTTATCTTGTGATTTGTGACAGGGAATGGAAGGAGCAGATAGATATCCAAATTTTAAATTCAGAATTCTCCTCTTCATCATTCATATTTCTTTACTCTTCAACCTCTTTGTTTTCATCTAAAGCTAGCCTATAAAACGTGCACTAGGTAAAGTTTTCCACTGAAAAAAAACAGCTGTTTTATTTAAAATGTGAGTCAGCTCCTTATGGTGGCTGCCATGTTGAGATCACATGACTGGCTAAATACTACTCGCTTTATCTCAGTAACCCCTTTATTACCAGACACTACCTATTATAGTCATGTGTTACAAATATGCATGTAAATATTTTTACCTTTTTACCTGTGTATTTCTACAATAAAAAAAATTGTGTGATGGTGCCTCCTCTCCAACAGGTGTCAGTGTAAAGTCCAAGACCACTGCTGTGAAAAAAAAAAATCTTTGAATACTGAAGGACTAGGCAGCTGACTTGTTGTCTCGCTGCTTTATCAGGCAATAACTTTCCAGGTCGCATTTGCACTCAAAGGTACCTCACAAAATATCTCAGGCAGCATAACAAAATAGAGAGTTTTGGTGATACAGTAACTAAGAGAATGTTTAATTACTAATTTTCTGCTAGAAATGACATCAAAAGTAGAGTAAAGTTGGTCAAAAACTTACATTTAAGTTCACACTTGGCAGGTTTGGATCAATTAAAACAAACTCTGGTGTGATTGCTGTGGTTCATTTGAATAATTTTGAACATTGCCATCCAAACCCTGGTGCAAACCAAACAAGCAAATGAACTCTGGTGTGGTTCGACTGAAATATGAATGTCACATGGACCAAAGACATCTAAACAAACCAAAAACAGACATGATGTCACAAGATGCGACCCTAAAACGGGCAGAATGCTCAAGCATACCTGTTTTTTCTCGTCAAAGTTGAGATGTTGCCCATTACAGTTCATTACAGGCGTCAAAACCATTTTTTCATCAGAACTTCGTTTGTGTGTGTAATGGAGGCACTGTTTCGACTCCTTGACACATTTTATAATCTTTTTGTGAGTTCTCAGCTAGTAAAAATACATTACCATCATATGTACGCATATACAATGAGTGCATTTAGACAGCATTGTTTTGGATGCTCTGTAAGTTCTGTCACAAAATATGCATCATAAAAGCAGTTTTGTTTTAGTTTTGTATCTTTCAGTTCAATTCTAAGTGAACCAGGAATAAATGTGTAATTTTCTGTTTTGATCAGGACCAAAAGAACCAAGAGAAGCAAAATTCAAGTGTGAACACAACCTTAGACAGAAACTGACCACCAACCGCAGATGCCATTTTCAGATGCCTTTTTTTTTTTTTCTCTCTCTAAGCTCAGGAATCAAACCTAATTGAACACATAGGATTTTGGGATATCATAGTCAGCAACATCTATGCAGCCTTCAAAAATTGATCAGATGAAAGCATCTCAGTAGACAAAATGTCGCACTATCATTGGATTCGGACGTGCCTTGTTGCCTTCTTACCTCTGTATGCTGTCGGACACAGCCAAGGGGGCAGAATTTGGCCGGGTAGCATGGTCCAGTTAGCCCCTGATGTTAAATGGTGTAACTACACCATTGTGCTGCCAAAACAGCATATTTGCATTGATGGCCTTTCGAAAATGATAGTGATTTATGACAAAGTAACTTTTGCTATCTTGACTTTTAATACCCATGACATTGAGCCTACTTAGTGAGATTGTGTTGCTCTAATTTGATTATTTTGACTGAAAGTTTGGAATATTTTTGTTTGATTTTGAAATATTCCACTCGTATCCTTGAGCGAGCAGCTCTTGTGTGCAATTCAACAGAAGCCTGTCGATCAGAGGGTACAGAATATACTACCTGTGCCATTAATGAGTCAGCATTGAGACTAATGCAAACCTTTTCTCTCTGCTTGCATCTGTCAGGAAATGTTAATTTATTAAAAGCTGACTCATAGACTTTTCCAGAGTTGCATTCAAATTGCAGTAAAGGCATATTTTCAAAATGGATGGAAATAATGTTGTGTGATTTTTGCTCTTCTGTGTCTGCTGAGAAGTGAAAGAGATTAATCTTGTTATCTTGTAACTATGATTAAGTATTATCTTTAAGCTTGGTTTGTGTCATTTCATTACAGAGTGACAATATATTTAATTATATGCAATATATCAATTATGGGCTAAACTTTTTCTATAGCAGTACCTAAATATATCAGTAGGAGACAAGAACGGGCTCTCTGTGATAAAGCATTAGAGTGCCACCTAATGGGCTGAGAGGAACATCACAAGTATACGAGGGCCCCACTTTAAAGATAGATTTTCACACTTAACGTTTCACAAAAGGTTTGTTTGTTCTTTTTTAAATGATAAACACCAGTGGTGACTCTGTTATGACACAGAGAACTGACTTCATACACTAAAAATCTGTCATTAACATTTTTTTTTTCATAGGAGGGGAAGAAGAAATTTGATAAGGAGACGGAAAAGTACTATTCCACACTGGAAAAACATCTCAACCTGTCATCCAGAAAAAAGGAGTCAGCTCTCCAAGAGGTGAATCATTCCACAAATAAGTCTAGTTTTGCATTTTCCAAAGGAAATACCAGTGCTTGCGAGAAAGAATATTAGTAAGTTTAGAGTTTAGTCTTAGTTTGCTGCATTAGAAGTGTCTTACCATCATGATATCTTGCTTTCTGTCTGCTGTGCACAAGACTTACAGTAGCTGTTTCCATACACCTATTTTTATGTACATTTTGGGATATCACATATTAAACACTGATGGAAATGCCAAGATGCGCATAAATTCTAAAAATGTGCATAAAAAGTAAACGTTCCACTCTTTCCATTCAATTACAATAAATGGGAACTAATTAATAACACACAAGTCATATGAACTACTTTTATAGTCCTTAGTGTTCTTTTTGAAACTTGAAAGCTTGAATTTCTCCTTTTGTGTTTCACAGAAGAAAGTCATATGGCTTTTAAACAACATATGAGTAAATAATGATCAAATTTCCATTTTTGGATGACTAATCCTTTTAAAAACATCAGTGTTTAAAAGCTTTAGTTCTTGTTTTTTTTTCTTTATTCCTCTTTCCTGCTGTTCAGAGATGTTCCTATGCGTTTGTTTAACATGTTGTTACACAAATTCTCCCAAAGCTAAGCCAGAAATTCTCACATGTAATGATTAACCAAAGCCCAAACACATCCAAATGAGCGTACAAGCCTGGCAGTCATCGCTTTCTGTCTGTCTCTAGGGTAACAGCGCTCTTTGTTCATTTGCAGGCTGACGCTCAGATTGATAAGGAGAGACAACTCTTTTATGATGCCTCGCTAGAATACGTCTTCAAAATCCAGGAGGTTCAAGAGAAGAAGAAATTTGAATTTGTTGAGCCGGTAAGATCTTTGTGATACATATTATACCTCTTATATTTAGACATAAAGTTTCTGTCTCCAAACTGAAGCTCACAAATACACACAAAGCCTATTTACACAAAATGTTCCTGAAAAAAAAAAAAAAAAATCTGATGCCTATCATGCAGTGTAATGTAATGAGAGTCAAGCCATCTGGTCAGTAATGGATTTGTAGCCAACGGGAAGTAGGTGGAGAGTTTGACCACTGAAGTCATAATCACATTATGCCAGCTTACTGAAACATCAGCTGCAATTTCCTGTCCCACAATCACCTCTGAGCTATTAAAGAGACAGTTCATCCAAAAAATATCATAATTTACTCACCGTTATGTCATTCCAAACCTGTGTGACTTTCTGTATCTGTGGAACACAAGATATTTTGTTGAAGAATGTTGGCAAAACTGAGACATTCCTCGAAATATCTTCTTTTATGTTCCACAGAGAAAGAAAGTCATACAGGTTTGGAACGACATGAAGGTGAGAAAATTGAAAAGAAAAAAAAAAAACATTTTTGAGTGAACTATCCCTTTAAGAGTCTATATAGTAACTGCAACCAAAAGTCAGAAATCTTAATATAATCTCAAACACGTCTCAGCAAATTTGTTCAATACCAAATGCCCTGAGAAGCTGTCCACGTTCATTTTTCCAATTCTTTTCTTTTGCTGGACGTCAACAGTATGTTCATTTGTGTCTATTTTTATTTCTTCTAATTAATTTTTGGGAGGAACCTGTAAGACAAAGTTAATCATTTCTCTTAATATGAACCAATAATTGAAAGTTTCCTGCTATTAAACATAGAGGAAGTGCTCTTACTGTTCTTTCTTCAGTCCTTTTCAGTCATGTTTGTCATCTAAATCTCCACTCAGCAGATAGATCGCATAAAATACACAACAGCTGAACCTCACATATTACAACAGTGGACAGAATTTACATGACTCATTCCTGCATTAAGCATATTTATATGCATAAGTGTGAGCAGTAAAGTGAGCCAGAGAATGTGCTGTATAGATTTAGAGGGGCATCCATTGTTTATCACCTGGCATGGAAAAAACAACTGTTAATCTCCCAGAAGCACTGCAGTCTGGTCTGCTATTGAGTTTCGGGGTGTGGCATCAGCATCTTTGAAGTCTTCAAAGAAAGAAAGTCAAATTGTTGCAGTGGCCTTAAGTATGGGAGATATGGGAAACTGTAATGCTCAATCGATGTATAACTCAATGCACAATGCACTTATAGTAAGCCACATCAGGTCTGTGCACTAACAATTCAGTAAGTGTTTTAAGTTAAGTAAATGTCTTCCTTAAGTAATTTGAGGTTGTAAGGTTGTAATCATATTTACAATAAATAGTTTCTCCCCTTCTCTGAGGGAGCGTTTACAACGCCATTTTCAACTAAAAACGGAAAACTTTTTATGCGTTTTGGCCACTCATTTACACAACAATGGCAAAAACGGATTTCAAAGTGTACGTTTTTGAAAACGATACCATTATTGGGTATGTCTCAATCAGTTCCCTAGCTCCCAAGCTCGTAAATCAGTATATTGTGTACACGAATTTAGGCACTGTTAAGGACAGTAAAGGATGCTGGTTCACTACACATTGGAACACTGATGACTCTATTTCCGGCCACATGACAACATTTTTTGTTGACAACATCATTACTGGTATTATGAACAACAGCAGAGCTGAATTCTTTCTGACATTACTTGTAATGTTATTTAAAGTACATTATGATAAATACTTTGCTTGTTACATATACGTGCAACATTTCAGACGGAAATTAATTATAATGTTAGCTGGATTGTGTTCGTATTACTTGTCTAACGATGTATGTTTATGCTAAAATATAATAAAATAACGGTTTCTGTTTTAAAAACATATATCGCGTGTTGTTATCAGTCTTTATGTGTAGTGAGGTAGCTCACGTGATTTAAGTTTCGCGCTTCAGAACTTCTGTTAAGGGAACATAGTGAGCATCGATGCACCCTGGGTTTTGTAGTGCATTGTGGGACTTTTTAGGAAGCTAAAGATCCAGTACACTGGAGGGATTCTGCGATTGAAACAGCCCTTAAAACGGCCGACTCCCTGATCAGTGCCCTGACTACTGAACTAGGGAGCTGAAACTACAAAAATGCGAATTTGTGAAAACGGTGACGTCATGCGCATGCGTATTACATGTTCAATTTATAGTGTTTTATTTACAAAAGACATCGCCAACTACTGGCCTGTCCTGCACAATACAGCGTTTTTAATCGTTTTCGCGGATCCGTGTGAACAGGGATCGGTTTGACAACGTTGTCGTCTGTACGCAAAAAAAAAAAAAACGTAAAGGAAAAACATTTCCGTTTTCAGTTCGTTGTCGTGTGAATGTAGCCTAAGTCTGACTTGTACTGACGCCTAGTGGTGTGGATGCAGAAATATACAAAAGAAAAAGTTCTATAAATGCCATTGTAGAAATACAGTAATTGCTGGCAGCCATCGTTAATTGATTTTTGTCGGTAAAAATGTCAAATAACAGGAAGATTTACAGAGATAAAGCCAGTTGTATTCGGCTGGTCATATGATTTCAACATGGCTGCCCCATAAGGTGACCCGCGTCATGTAAAATTAAACACTTTTTATTAGGCTACTGATATGACTGCAGTCTTCATCTCATGTGAGTGTACATTGTTTTAAATTTTTTACAAAAGTACTATTCATTTATTTCTGTGTAAAACGTTTTAATGATAAAAATACTTAAAGAAGAAATACTATAAAGAATTTTGTGTGTAAGTCTTTTGATTAAGCAGTTATGTGACACCTTTATCCATTCAGAAAATTTACGAACTGACACAAAATATTGTGAATCCCTGTTTGCACTGAGAAACAGGAATAGATAGACATGTTGTATTACAGGCATAATATGGAAACTTGTATTTACATCTTGTTTGGGTTGCAGCTCTTGGCCTTCCTACAGGGTCTGTTCACATTCTACCACGAGGGTTATGAGCTGGCCCATGAATTTGAGCCCTACAAACAACAGCTACAGTTTAACCTGCAGAATGTAAGTGCACATCTCCTGTGAGTCATCCAGCTTCTCTTTCACTTTTTCATTAGCCTCCATTTGACCGAAAATATGTTTTCACTTTTGAAAATATTTGTAAAGCGACATGGTGTTCAAAAAGAGGCTTGCACATATAAAAACCTTTTGCCCTCTGTTCTTTAGACTGTAACCTGCTCTGTGTGTCTTTGATCAATATTGGCCTGTTATAAACCACTTCCTGCTGCTCGTCAGCATCTCTGTGCCTGCGATCCATGACCTTTGACCTTTTCTTTGCATCACTGTCACAGTAAGCTCAAAGCTGATGTAGTGTCACAGAACTTCAGCTTGTTCTAAAGCACAAAAGACCGGTGCTGCAGCACTATGCCAGCACTGCGGCATATATATGCTAAATTAACACTGCTGCAAAAGCGTGAGATTTTAGCCTTAACAGTAATTCACTACCGCAGGACAAGCACCTTTAATATTGTAGGAATGTAATTGATAATTCACATTGATGTATTTGGTTGTGATGTCAGTACTCCAGAGGACAAAAAAAGGATATGAAGCCATTTATTTTCCTTTCTGTCCAGCAAACTGTGACAGACAGAATTTGAATGCAATGGTGCACATGCACTATATATAAGGGGAAATTCATGTGCATTAAGTAAGGAATAAAGTAAATCCAGCTGATTCTTATCGAAAAATAAACTCAGACAGGTTGATCAGGACAGGTCTTGTGTCAGGGTTTATTTTGCGATAATAACTGGCTGAATGTACATCGACGAACGCATCGACGAACGCAGACCAATGTCAACAGTCACCAGATTGTCGACAGTCACGCTGATCCGACAAAACCCAAAGTCAGTTGCCGTCTGTCGTCGCGGTGTGAATTGGTCTTAAAGTTTCAGTGAAGAAAAAGTTTGAGCAAAGAAAAGGTTTGAGCGATGTTGAGAATAAAATCATTAAATTCCGAGAATAAAGTCGTTGTCTCTCGAGAAAAGTCAAAATAAAATTTTGAGAATCAGTATGCAATATGACACTGATCGAATGCATATTTATTCTCAAATTTTATTTCGACTTTTTTTCTCGAAACATGACTTTATTCTTGAAATGTAATGCTTTTATTCTCAACATTGTATTTCGACTTTTTTTCTCAAAATTTTAATCTCGCATTATAATGACTTTAATCTCGAGATGGTTTTATTTTTTTATTATTGCTTGGCCCTGATCCTCTTCCATACTTATTACATGACTTTTCACAAAATTAATAATTATGCAAGTGTTAAACATTGATTTGAGTTGAACATGTTTTAAAATCCCTTAGATTGTTTGAAACAATCGTTGTGGCAACAAGGAGAATACTAGTATTACAGTACTAAAAAAAGGACTAAAAGTTTACCATCACAGTACTTTTGTAAAATTCTTCTGATTATAGCTCTGTTTCATAAATTGATGAGCTGCCTAGCTAGGCAATATTTTTAGATTTCAGTGTGAAGACTAATTCACATGATAGGCAGTATAATTATGCTCCCAACATTTTAGCCAAAATCTAAGGCAGCATTTGAAGATAATGGAATCCTATAATGCATATTGGCGAATGACTAGATGGTCCAGTCAGGAGAAATGGCACCTATAAATGAGAACTATTGTTAAAAAATCAGTTTTAAATTGGACTCTCACACAGAATTTGTAAGGTTTGAATTTTCTGTGCTTGGAGTATTGCATTGTTAGTATAGCACCAACAACCTACTAATATCCAATACTATTAAGTACAATAGTAACTGCACACTTTTCAGCAGAATTTCTTTCAGAAGTATGTTCCCATTCATTTTCCCCATAAGGATAAAAAAAAAAAAAGATTTGAGATCAATTGCAACATTACAAACTTCGATTTGAAGCAAAAAAGTGTTTGAAAATAATTAAATCAGTTTCTCTGTGGAGAGCATGAATGGGAGTTTTACCTCCAGAATGTTGCTCTATATCAGGGGTGGTGAACTCCGGTCCTGGAGAGCCTCAGTCCTGCAGAGTTTAGCTCCAACCCTGGTAAAAACTCACCTGCCTATAGCTTTCTAGCAACCGTTCAGACCTTTTGATTAGGGTTGGAGCTGAAATCTGCAGAGCTGATTACAATATAGAGCAGGGGTGGCTGACGTCGGTCCTGGAGAGCCACAGTCCTGCAATGACTAGAGAGTTGTCATGCTTTTTACTTCATACTGTTCCAAATAAAGACAACAGGGTGTGGCCCAGATCCGGCCCACATCTGGTACATGTGGATTACATGCGGACCAGATGTGGACCGGATCTGGGCCGACACTATGTTGCTTGTCAGGGTTATATATACATTATGCATTATTCACATTAACTATGAACATGTATATAGTCGTTCTTAGTCCTCTGGGAGGTATGAAAAAATAGTAGTTATTGATTAGCTAATATTGACCTACCACATTCAACTGAGCACTATTATTTCCTAATTCATTAATCCAAGTTTATTGTTAGTTAATAGTAGTTACTAGATTGTTAATATTGTGTTGCTCATTTGTTCTTGTGTAGTTATTCATTAATGACTGAACAGTATTCTAAAGTGTTACCAAATAGTCTTTATTAATCGATAAAATGCCTCTGTAATTATAATTTGTGTGAAAAGGAATACAATTGGTTGATGCCTTACCACCACTAGTGTTCATTACAGCTGGAAACTGCATTGAATTGTATGTATAGGTGCGTTTTTGAAATTTTGCAAAAGTGTATGTAGAGGCCAATGAGCCTAGATTGCATGTGATGCTCGTGAGTATTAATGATATAAAGTGTTACAAATAAGTCACGTTCAGTATGTGGTATCATTTCTGTCACAATCTTTTGGAACAGATCTTCCTATGCATGTTTATATACTGCAGATGCTAATTACTTATTTCAGTGCCGTGTATGGTTTTATATATATTCACATCTGTCAGAACAATTATGAAAGGCTATTTTAAAATGGCAGTTGCTTTGCTGAGATACGGTTCCCATTATCTGTTTGCATATGTGTGTTTTCTTGTTGGATGAAGACAAGAAACAACTTCTTGAGCACCAAGCAGGAAGTAGAAATGCTGATGAAGAGAGTTCGATCTGCAGATCAAGACCAGAAGCCCCCGGGCCAGTGGACTATGGAGGGATACCTCTATGTCCAGGAGAAACGTGAGTGTTATATGGACAGTCTTTAATCTTTCAGGCAAGAGTGATGAGCAAACAGAAGGACAGACAGCCTGTAGCCTTCCATGCCAGACACTTTTTCAAAACATGGTGATAACAGGTCTAGAATTTGGTTTTCATGTGTGTTCATAAGTGACCTCTCTCTAGTCTTATCCTGTTTTTTCCTGTTCCTTCACACTGCAGAGGAAATACCAAAATGAAATTGCTTTCCACATGTAAACATATTACTTTTGTTTTGATTATCATCAAATAATTTCAGATACAACAGAGAATGACCTGTTCTAGAAAAGAAAAACATTGCCATCTTGTGGACTGATACATAATACAGAGTGAAGATTTCAGTGAACTTATATGCAAAATATATTGCTAATATAATATATATAGCTTTTTTACATTTTAAAATCAAAATATATAAATATCATCCAAAACATATTTAAGAATTTCAGTAAAAAATGCAAAAATATCAGATAAAAATACAAATTATAAATACATATTTAGTACATCGATTTTATTTTCAATTTTTAACATAAATTAAATGTTCTATTCTAAAAAAAAAAAAAAAGTAAAAGTTTAAATAAAGCTACTTGTTGCTACTTAACCCATTTAAAGAAGGAGTTTTAGTCCACACATGTTGCATTTATATCTAACATATCGAACTTATGTTGTTGGAAATATATTTCATTGCTTGTATAGTGCTTTTTTATATTTTATTTATACAACATACATCATATTTAAAAAACTGAATTTGCCTGAAGGATTTTCGAGAGCTGCAAATGAACAATGTTTTCCCAAATACCTCAAAGCAAATATATCACATTTGCACTTTTCATGCATGTGTTGCAGGGCCTTTGGGCTGCACATGGACACGCCATTATTGTACATATGAGAAAGATAGCAAGACCTTCAGCATGTGCAACACAGAGGCGAAGCCCACGGCTAAACAGGTACAAAGATGCTCATGTGGGAACAGAGGTGCTGTTTGCATCAGATCCTCACTGTCTCTCTTTTCTCAGAATGGTGTCATGTCAAATCCCCCAGAGAAGTTCAGACTGAAGTCCTGTATTAGGAGGAAGACTGACTCGATTGATAAACGCTTCTGTTTTGATATCGAGGTGGTTGAAAGGTGGGTCTCTGCACTGACAGCACAGTACAGACATTTTAAAATATTTCATCCAAAAATGAACATTTTGTCATCATTTATTCATGCCATTCTTCCATGGATCAAAAGAAGAAGAAAAAAATTATTTAAGATTTTTTACCATTCAATGAAATGGAAATTGTGTTTTTAATATATTTGTGATATGGCCAGGAATTTTTTTTTTTGCCAAAATAAAGTCCTTATTAGTGAGCACTGACAAATCTAACAAGTCTTCAGAAGAGATTGATTGATTGATTGATTGATTGATTGATTGATTGATTGATTGATTGATTGATTGATTGATTGATTGAAAGAAAAACAGCATGAACATTCTTCATAATACAACCTTTTGTCGTAAGAAAGTCGTACTGGTTTGGAACTACTTGAGGGAGAGTAAATGATGACCGAATTTAAATTTTTGGGTGAATTCCTGTTCTTTAACATTTGCTATAGCTTCTGTTTCTCTGTGTGCTCAAATATGAAAGTTCCTTCCTTGTTTTAAGAGTGGCCTGCATTTCTGTTTTCTGCTGCTACTTACGCCTTTTTTCACACTAACTGTGTAATCTGTCTTCTATATAATCTAACTGTATAATCTTCTTTTTTACCTGCATCTGCCTTCTTGGCACAGTCTTACGATATTAGGTGGCAAATATGTATGTATTTATGTGTATGTAAGCATTTATTACACTGTGCACACACAGTAGAACATGCATGCTCTACTAACACTCAACCAGACCTGTATGTTGGTAAGTAGATGCAAATGTAACTACCTGTCTGTTCATGTACTTTGCCACCTATAGTGTAAGGTTGCACTGTTGTTTTCTGACAGTTTACCTTGTATGTGCCCATTTCCCTTGTCCCTTCTCTGTGTTTATTTCAATCTAGAAATACCATCTATCGTGGATCTCTTTTCAGACCACTGCAATTTTTCTGTAAAGCCCGGTATGTGACCAGCCCTGTGCCCTACAGCGCAAAAGCATGTTGTAGCGCATGTGTGCTGCTTGTGATCTCATGCATTCGCAATCCCACGCTGATCAAAGCTCATTTCTCACCCCAGAGGTTTTAAAGGATTGCATGTTGAAAATCCAACACATTTCCTGCACCCATAATTGGTGGGGTAACAGTTTGATTTGATTTAACTGGCTGAGTGATTCTACCAACTCATTTTTGATCTGGAAATCACAAACTATCACTTGACATCAAGAAGCAAACATCACAACATCAAATCAACATTATCTGTACACCAGGTTGAAAAACGGTTGAACTAGGTGAAATTTATTTAACCCTTGTGCATTCAAAAAAAAAAGTTACACATAGGTGCAAAATGGAAAAATCATAAAAATATGATTTATTAATATTTTTTTCCACTTTCACTGATGTCAATTTTTTAACCAGCATCTGTTCTATCCATAGATACCAAACATTCATTAATTTTAAGAACTGTAACCCTTTAAATGCTGGTTTGTTTACATAATGCCATAGGTGTTTTTTTATGAAAAAAATAAAAATAGTAGTTTATTATCATAAACTAAATGCTAAGCAGAATTTTTTTTCTTTGCTTATTAGATTCTTGGGTGTGTCAATGAAGAACAACAACATTAATTTTGAGGCATTTATATTTTTATGTAGTGTCAGATTTTTTTAAAAACTAACACTTAGGTCCATAATGGACAAAAATGTCCATGCCAAAAAACTGTCATATAAATATTATATATTAATATTTTTTTCCACTTTCACTGACTGTTTTTTTTTTATCAGCATCTCTTCTATTCATAATTACCAAACATTCATTCATTTTCAGAATTGTAACGCTTTAGAAATCGGTTTCTTTACATCCTCAGCTTCTAATGCACCTGTGTCCTCACTGTCAGTGGGCAACACTAGCTTCAGAGCTTCCTCTGCTGAGTAACGTCTCTTCATCTTGCAAACAATGAAATTATCAACCCCTCAAGCACCACATATTTATAGGTTTGGCTGTGAGAACACCTGTGTGAACTCAAACTTTGTATAAAATCTACCAGACTAAACAATCTTTTTTTTAGTTTTCTTGTGGTGAAAACTAAAACAATGTGTTTATGGGCTTCTGAACTTCTACTTCAAATTCAAGCGCACCTTTTATCTCCGTACAAAAACAATAACAAGTGAAAAAGTGCAATCAAGGGTTAAGATGCATGTTTGGGTGAAAAAGAAAAACCTCAAAGCTCATTAACCTTCTTTGTCCTTTTTCATAGTTTTCACATGGCCCTGCCCAGGGAGTGACTCATACATGGAGTGGGATTTTTGATTGCCAGTACAATATAATTTCTTTCAAACTAATTACACACATTACATTTTCAGTAAACACATGCAAACTACACTCTGACATCCTTACCAACATGCCCACACAATTATAGCTGCATTATTTTTCCAATTGACTCTATAATATGCATAAGCAGAAAACACAAATAAAGCGAGTATTTCTTTTATATACCAAATTTGAAAATATGGCACAATCTAGTAAAATATGGTAAAAATGTAAAATTTGAAGCCTTGCCGATAGAATGAATGCCTATTTGCAAATATTGTATCATTTTATAGTCAAATGGCCCTGGGTTAAAAAATTGCAGTTTTAATGGGTTTCAATGTGGACATTTTTGTCCTTAAGGTCCTGAGTGTGAGTATTTTTTGTACGGAGGGTAAAATAGATTTTTTGAAGGAAATGAGGGTAAAATATTAAAATTCCAATAATAATAAACACCTGAGCCAAAATTCATGTAGTTGGCATTAACAAAGGCACACTTATAACAAAAAACAAAACTGAAATGGACAAAAATGTCCATAAGGTTGCACAAAGGTTAATATTTATTTCTAATAAGTGTTTTTATTTTAAAATTAATTATTTGAATTTTACATCTTATGATTTGATTTATTAATTGATTAGCTTTTCATCAGCTCATAAACTCCCTTCATACCCTCACAAACCCTTCTAATGCGACAAGCTCTGTGAAGAATCCAAAATAAGAAATGTTGAGAATAAATATACTTTTTTTCATTCAAAACTCAGAAATATCAATAAAAATAGCTTTTTCTACACAATATTTACACAAAAGTGTGTGATATGCTTTTATGCTTATAAGAGTATCATGTGTTAGCTAACTTCAAACTATTGGAATCAAATTAAATTCATGTGAGGAAGGCAGTTTGTGTGATTTGTGGATTTGCCTGTGTATATTATTTTAAATCAGTCAATAATGAAGTTTTATGACGGGTTACTTCAAAGGGATAGTTCACCCAAAAATGAAAATTTTGTCATTACTTACTCACCCTTAAGTTGTTCTAACCCTGTATGAGTTTCTTTCTTCTGTTGAACACAAAAGAAGATATTTTGAAGAATGTTGGTAATTAAACAGTTGACGGTACCCATTGACTTCCATAGTAGGGGGGGAAGTATGGAAGTCAATGACCACACATTGGTGCATGTTTAATTAACAACATTTAAAATTTAAAAATACTCTTTAAAATATCTTCTTTTGTGTTCAACAGAAGAAAGAAACTTATGCAGGGTTGGAAAAACATGAGGGTGAGTAAATTATAACAATTTTCATTTTTGGGTGAAGTATCCCTTTAAAAGTCTGCTGCCTATGTAGACAGCAAGGCAGCTCACTAGGTTTTGGAACAGAGCTGTACAGCAGTTTACGTAAAGGGTTAGTTCACCCAAAAATGAAAATTGTTATTAATTACTCACCCTCATGTTGCTCCACACCCGTAAGACCTTTGTTCATCTTCGGAACACAAATAAAGATATTTTTGATAAAATCTGATGGCTCAGTGAGGCCTCCATTGCCAGCAAGAATTAACATTTTCAGATGTCCAGAAAGCTACTAAAGACATATTTAAAACAGTTAATGTGACTACAGTGGTTCAACCTTAATGTTATGAAGCGACGAGAATACTTTTTGTGCGGCAAAAAAACAAAATAACGACTTTATTTAGCAATATCTAGTGATGTGCGATTTCAAAACACTGCTTGCAAATCTTTTTTTTTCTTTTTCGAATCAGTGGTTCGGACCGTGTATCTAACTGCCAAAGTCACATGATTTCAGTAAACAAGGCTTCGTTACATCATAAGTGTTTTGAAATTTCATTGGTTCACCACTGGGGGGCGTGACTTTGGCAGTCTGATACGTGCTCCGAACCACTGATTAGAAATAAATGATTTATAAAGCTTCGAAGCTTCATGAAGCAGTGTTTTGAAATCACCCATCACTAGATATTGTTGAATAAAGTCATTATTTTGTTTTCTTTTTTGGCGCACAAAAAATATTCTCGTCGCTTCATAACATTGAGGTTGAACCACTGTAGTCACATGAACTGTTTTAAATATGTCTTTAGTAGCTTTCTGGGCATTGAATGTGTTGCTGGCAATGGAGGCCTCACTGAGCCATCGGATTATCTCAAAAATATCTTAATTTGTATTCCGAAGACAAGTCTTACGGGTGTGGAACGACATGAGGATGAGTAATTAGAGACACAATTTTCATTTTTGGGTGAACTAACCCTTTAAAATTCTTTCTCAGAATGTTCTGTTTCTGGAAAAATTGGTGAAAGACGCTTCATTATAGGCAGATAGTTTTAACTGTAAATTCCGATTGGATGAGCTACATTCAAAGTCACTGTAAATGATCTGATATGCATACACTTCCTGATATACACAAATCTCCTCCTCATACCATCACCTTAAAACTGCACTGCGGCGTGCTTGCTCTAACAAGCAGGATGGTAATAGTCAAAGCATAACTGAGCGTATAGCTCATTCATCCATGCACAGATATTAGTGACAGCTGTTGCACAGGCATGGCTGTATATGCAGCGAGGAACCCATTAATAGCTATGAGCTCGCTCTAATGTTCACCTTACAGTTGCCGTTATCGCAAATGCTGTCAAATCATGTGTGAAGAAGATTCATGGGCGATATTTATAGGTGAATTAATTGGTTCCTGTGATTCTAATTGGTGTGAAACTCAGAGTGCAGATATAGAATACAGTTAAATTGATGTTTATGTAAATGAAATAGTTCTTTCATGCACATTTTTTCCCAAGAGTGTGTAGTGTTGCTGAGCATGGGAAGGTGAAATGCTTTAAGACCATCACACAACACGCTTTTTGATGTTATTTCAGACGTTTAAGGGAATAGATTACCAACAAAAGCATCATGTATTCACCATTATGTCATTTCAAACCCCTATTACTTTCTGTTTCTTTACTTTCCATGAAACACAAAATGAGATGTTTTGAAGAATGGTCATGCTGCTCTTTTTCATACAGCAACAGCATATAGTCGTCAGGAGCTAAATGTGAAAAAAAAAACTTGATAAAATTCACCAATATGACTTATGATATGCTCCAAGTCTTCTTAAAGGAATAGTTCACCCAAAAATGAAAATTTGTTCTTAATTTACTCACCCTCAGACCATCCAAGATGTAGGTGACTTTTTTCTTCAGTAGAACAGTAAAGAAGATTTTTGCTGAAACCGTGGTCCTCTGTGATTAATGGAAGTCCATGCATGTCGTTACTTTGAGATTCAAAAAACATATGAAGACAAAACAAAATTAAAACCTGTGGCTCTTGGCAATACATTGAGGTCTTAAGAAAGTCACCTACATCTTGGATGGCCTGAGGATAAGTAACTTATTAGCCAATTTTCATTTTTGGGTGAACTATTCCTTTAGGTAATATGATAGTTTAGTGTAAAATTGAAGCTGCTATTCACTGAAAATCTTTAACCTATTATAGGGACCTATTAAGCCCCTTTTCACAAAATGTAATATAAGTCTCTGGTGTCCCCAGAATGTGTCTGTGAAGTTTCAGCTCAAAATACCCCACAGATCATTTATTATAACTTGTCAAATTTGCCCCTATTTGGGTGTGAGCAAAAACATGCCGTTTTTGTGTGTCCCTTTGAATGCTCCCTGTCCGCTTTCCAGAAGAGGGCAGCGCTTTAACAGCTCGTGCTTTGGTTGCTCAACAACAACAAAGCTGGAGAATCTCACGCAGCCAAAATGAGGATTGTCAGTAATGGTGTTCAGCCTTACATTGTTCAAACCGGAGTCGGACACTGATGGAGAGACTCAGGAAGAAGTTACAACTTTTAGAATGAAACTGGACGTTTCTGAATGGTTAGTGGATACATTTATGTAGTTGCTGTGGAGTTAATTCAACTCATCGACTGTGCCGTCATGTTAATCTTTTGTGCACAACCCATATGGACATCCACTATACATAGCGTACCTGTTTGCCAAACACAGCCATACACACCAGGCTAATGTTTATGATTGCTATCAAATGCTGTGAATGGTCTAATATTTTTTTCCAAAATATTGCTCGGACAGAAACGCACCTTTGTTAGCAATCGAGCTTGCCAGGGTCAACTTGCAGGCTATCCAAGCTAACAAGACTCTAAATAGTGTTCTGTGCTCGTCTGTGAAGCCAACGACAGAACAGTTAGCGTGCTTTAATCGAACTTTTGACAGGGCCTTAGAACTGGTACACCGTTTTCACTTGTGAAAACAAAATGGCGGTGCCGTGGGTGGAAACGTGCAGATTAAGGGGCGGTGATATAATAAGATCCCCTTTTCTACATCACAAGGAGAGCAAAATCTGAGCGGCTCGTTTTTTCACATGCTTGCAAAGAAACGATTTCAAAAACAAAGTTACTGGGTTGTCCTTTTTCACATTTTCTGGGTTGGTAGATGCACCAGGGACCCAATTATACCACTTAAACATGGAAAAAGTCAGATTTTCATGATAAAATCTCTTTCTTGTTTATTGTATGGAAAAGAGCAGTTTGAACATTCTGCTAAATTTTTCTATTTGTGTTCCATGTAAGGAAAAAAATTATACAGGATCTGATTCATACAATCTGATTTAAAGGGATAGTTTACCCAAAAAGGAAAATTATTTTATCAATTACTGAAAAAAAAGGAGGTATTTTAAGAAATGGAAGTCAGTGGTAACCAAAACTGTTTGGTTACAACCAGCATTCTTCAAAATATCTTATATATAAATATATATATAAATATATTTTATGTTCCACACAGAAAAGAAAGTCATACAGGTTTGAAATGACATCAGGGTGAGTAAATGATGACAGAATTTTCATTTTTGAGTCGATTGTCAGTGATGTTGCGACATTTAGTTTGAGTCTAAATTCTTTCATTTAGCTACATGCTTCAGTTTCTTAAAGCTTTTACGAGCAAAGGCTCTATACAGGAACTATAGTGGGTGAGCAGGATATTTCTGTAGCATGTCAGACTTTTAAGTGCTGTGTTGTCTTCAGGCATGGCATTATCACGCTACAAGCGCTGTCTGAATCCAACAGGAGACTCTGGCTGGAAGCTATGGATGGCAAAGAGCCGGTGAGTGCTGGAGAAACTTTCTCCCCTGATTTAATACAATTTTGACTTAGTCGTTATAATTGCTTCTGTATTGATTCAAGCTTCAGAAGATCCTCAAGTTCAGGTTTTTTCTTCAAAACATGTAAAAATGTATTATCTGCAATTTAATTGCTTAACAAGTAATTCACAATGAAATCAATACAATAAATAGAATTTTTCACTCTTTTAGATCTACAATCTTCCTGCTATTCTGAGCAAGAAAGAGGAGAGTAAGTAGTTAAGTCTCTTAGCAGTGTATTGATATTTATCATGTAAAGGCTTTATTTGTTTTTACACATTTCATTTTATTGTTTATTATGTCTTGCCTTTTTTTTTTGCTGTGAGCTAATGGAAAAAAATCTTTACTTTTTTCAGTGAGCTTAATGTTTGAGTCTGACCTCATGCTCTCATCAGATTAACTGTGTTTAACAAACACTTATTCAGATAATGTGTTCTGTTTCCCTTCACTACACCCTTTGTGTGTCTCTGCTGTCTCATTTCCTTTTACAAGGTCGATAGCATTACATTCAGAACAACCGGAGTAAGCCATATCCCCCTGAGTGTGACTTAAGCTAAATCCATCTATTGAACATGTTGTTTCTTTTCACCTGTCTTTTGTAGCGTTTTTAAACGAGGCTGGCTTTAATTTTGTGAGGAAGTGTATACAGCTGGTGGAGATGAGAGGTGAGTTTTGTGTTTACTGCAGTACTGATTTCCTCTTACCTTAAATATAGGATATTTATTGTGGACAAAGCATTTCCTATTGTAATAATATTAATAACAACAATAATTGTGGTAAAAATAATAATATTCCAAATAAATAATATAAAATATTTTAAGTAATGTCAGTATGAAAGAAATATGTATTGTGTGTGTGTGTGTGTGT
>RJVU01063416.1:5095221-5131667 GCA_003731715.1 Anabarilius grahami | reverse complement strand
ATATATATATATATATATATAAAATAGTAGTTGTAATAATATCCTAAAATGTATGGGGTGTGTGTAGGTGTGTATTTTCCTTATATTACTAATACATACATACACACACATACACATACACACACATAGTAGGAACAAAATACTATGGTAGTCAATGGGGGGTGGGATCTGCTTGGTTACAAACATTCTTTCAAATATCTTCCTTTGTGTTCAGCAGAACAAAGAAATTCATACAGGTTTGGAACAACTTGAGGGGGAGTAAATGATGACAGAATTTTCATTTTTGGGTGAACTATCCCTTTAAGATGCTTTTAAAAGTGTAAAAGTGTTTATCTTGCCTTACTTCACTTGGTGTTGTGACAGGTAATATTAACTTCCCTTGATCGTTTATGGTTTAAGTTTGAGTATACCATTATTCTGTAGAAAAACACCTTAGCCTGATTTGGAAGATTTTGACAGTGAAATGTACCTAAACTGACATTAGCTTAAAGGGGACATCGGATGCCCATTTTCCACAAGTTATTATGATTCTTTAGGGTATTCCTGAAAAGTCTGTAACATACTTTGGTAAAAATTCTCAATGGTTGTGTAAAACAACACCCTTTTTACCTTCGGTGCATGTCCCTTTAAATGATAATGAGCTACTGATCACCCCACCCCTCTTTTCCGTGGGGCGTGTCAACACAAGACAGGTGGAGCACTGCCTTGACAACCGTTGAGCGTATCCCTTGGGGAAAGTATGGCAGCGGGAGGATCTGAAGACACATCGGTACAACCATATGTATTTGTACATAAAACGTACACAGTTTGTAAAAAGACTATCACCTTAATGCATTGTTCATTATAAACCACCGGTTATGAAGGTTCTAAAAAGAAATGACGACATAACAATGTTTTCTGAGACTGTTAACTCAGCTTAACTCTTGACTTAATGACTAGCCGAAACATTCTAAGACTGAACTCGACACATAAAGACCGTTTCCTTCAACTGGACCAATTTTAAATACTTGCACACGGAATTTAAACACCGACTATAATCGGTGACTGAACACAACTGGCTCTGACGTTTGAGCACAAGTAGTTAAAAATAAATGAATAAAAATTATACTCATTTCTTCTGGAGGTGAAGCTGGACCACGAACAGTTGGTACCGATCCATTCTTCAGGAACAACTGCCTTGTACTGTCCCTCGTTCAGAAAGCAGTCTGATGTAAAGTGATTCGCGCAAACATAAACACATTTAGGTAGATCGGCTGGTTTATATCTCTATGATGACTGCTATGTTTATTCTTACAGCCAACAACAAAACACTTCAGTCGCTTAGGAGACATTCTTGTCTACACCTGCTCCGGCGTCGAAACAATGGCGGACTGTTTACAGCTCACTCAGGGCGGGTCTATGCTAAAACGGCAGTGTCCGTCAAGAGTCGTGGGAGGGGCCTGTGCAAAATTACATCACTTTGCCAAGAATCGGTGAATGGCTTGATCTGAGAAAGTGCTTATTATTTATGGGGATTTAAAAAAAAACTACTGGGTGGATTTTTATCATTGTAGGGTGGTTGTGTAGACACACTGCCAACACACATTTATGTCCAAACACCATGTAAAAGTGAATTTTGCATCCAATGTCCCCTTTAAGTAATTTATGTCATTTGGTCTCCCTCTTTGGGAATTTAGAGAGCAGGTGTGCATGTGTGTTGTGTTTATATATTTACTGTATGTTCTGTGTGTATATATTCTTCTCTCAGCAGGGCTCAACACTATGGGTTTGTACAGAGTCGGTGGAATAAACTCAAAAGTGCAGAAGCTCATGATCACAGTCTTCTGTAAGTCACTTCACTCTACACAACTAATGCCTACTCGAGAACTAGACACAGAAATGTGCGATTCAGACCAGGGTAGCAAAAATCCATTGATTTGAAGCAGTCCTCTCTTGCAAAAACTTGTCAAATTAATTTATTTTGCAGTTTAACTTCACATCTGGTGACTATTAATTTTGTTCTGAAAGATCTCAACAAATGCCTGGAATCAGTATGTCTGTAAACCCTAAATCAAGTATTAAAACCTTCACAGGCCAACTTTAAAAGTCACCATGAAACCAAAATTGACAATTCTTATTTTATTTATGGGATATTGCATTGTTTATTATAAATTATTTCTCATGTGCCCTCAGAATCTTTAATAAAAAAACATTACATTCCCCCTTACAATGCCATCTCTTCTCTGATGACAGCTTCACAAAACCTGTCATTTAAAAAAAGTTAAGAAAAACATAAAATAGAATATTATAAAGATATTGTGGTTTTTATTAAATGAAATGTTTACATTTTTAAATGATTTTAATTAGTATAAACACAAAAACTTTTATGTTAGATCGTGATTAATCGATTTGACAGCACTAAAATAAAATAAACCTATTATATGATTTTTTTAATGGAAGAAATAAGAGATTGTGCTTTGAATAGGGAAAATGAGGCCTATTTTAGAATCATTAATATGTTTGCATTGTGATACTTGACTGTTAAGCACATTTTAACCTGTGCTCAGCTTTCCTGTAGCTCAGTGGTTAGAGCATGGCACTAGGAATGCCAAGGTCATGGGTTCGATCCCAGGGATTGCACATACTCAAGATACAAATGTATAGTATAATGCAATGTAAGTCGCTTTGGATAAAAGCGTCAGCCAAATGCATAAATGTAAATGTAACCTGTAATGAAAAAACTCATTATTATTACCATAATAAGGATATAACCAAACCAAAAATATCGATGCATTATTCATATAGTACAGTTTTTGTACATGGTAGTATTTGTTGCAATGCCTTTAAAATGATTATATAGATATTTTCTACAGAGAGCATGTTTCTCTCTAGACAGTGTGCTTAATTTTCACAAAATATTGTCACAATAAAAACTCTCAATGGTCCTAAAAATCACTTAAATTTTCTTGCAACATTAGTTTCTTTTATTTGTTTTGGTGTAAAACATATATATTCACCCAAATTACTTATATTTTGGATGAGCCATTTCCATGAGTCATAAATATTTAAAGTTTAATATCACTCCAACATTTGCTCACAATGTTGTACATGTGCCTTGGTTTCTCTTACAGCACCCAAAGCAGCATCAGATATGGATCTGGACCCAGACACATGGGATAACAAGACTATCACCAGCGGCCTCAAGAATTACCTCAGGTTAGTGTGTTCAGGCTGACGTCACCACTTATAATGGAGATTCTGGAAACCGTACATTCAGGGAATTGCCCTGAAATAATGTGCACCTTTTTCTGTTTGAGAGAGCTGAAAATAACCAAAAGCATTTCTGAGAGAAGAGTTAACAAGATGTCATTCTTGTGTCCGTCCACTAGGTGTCTCTCTGAGCCACTCATGACATACAAGCTCCACTCTGACTTCCTCTTGGCTGTCAGTAAGTTATAAAGCTATTGAATTACATGTTAAAAATATTTGATTCGATTTTTAACACACTCTTTTAGGAGCCTGTTAGATTTAGGTTAAGTTTGTGCTCATGGTGTGTTTGGTCTGTTTTCTTTCAGAGTCTGATGATCAGAACTACAGAGTGTGTGCAGTTCACGCGCTGGTGCATAAACTACCTGACAAAAACAAAGAAATGCTGGAGATATTAATCAAACATCTACTCAAGTATGACTCAGTCCTGAACGTGTAGATTTAGATTACATTTTTACTGTTGAAATGAAAACTTTCCTCAAAAATGAAAACTTTTATCTCACTTTCTTCTTAGTCTCACTTTCTTCTTAGTTACACTTTTGTAGATTTATTTAGAACAAAATGTTATATAAAATGGTTGTTCGGCAGCGTACAGTATGTTGTTCATGGGTGCTGGTGTCTTAAAGGTGCAGTAAGCAATTTCTGTTGAAAATTGAAATCAACACCCAAACTAAAATTTTTTGGGAATATTTGCTGAATGTCTTCTATGGAAGCTTGTTTCCGCCACTGAATGAAAAATTAAAAAGGTAAGTGCAACTTTTTATCACACAATTCTGACTTTTGCGTGATATAAACTCGTACTTTTTTCTCAGAATTGCGTAATATAAAGCTGCAGTTGTGTGTTGCAATAAATAGAGTCATAAAGTCAGAATTGTGAGATATAAACTCGCAATTCTGAGAAATAGTTTTTTCTCAGAATTGGACTTTAGAACTCACAATTGTGAGTTTATGTCTCACAATTCTAAGAAAAAAGTCAGAATTGCAATTCTGACATTATAACTGACATGAGGAAAAAAGTCGGAATTCTGAGATAAAATGTCGCAATCATCTTTTAATTTTTTTATTCCGTGGCTGAAACAAGCTTCCATACTTTTTGGCATGTGTGCTTAAAAAAAAATTGTGTTTGTCCTGGCTGAGAAAAAACAAAATGGATAGGAGCAATCAGACCAAGCATCACAACACTGCAATAGGGGGCGTATCCTTTCATGATGTGGGAGGAGAGAGAGTGAGCAAGTGAAACATTTGTAGAAAGACTGTTAGTTTAAGACTGTTGGTAAAAGAAAGGTTACGATCAGGCAAAAGCTAGGACCCACATTAATATTGGAAAAGCTTTTCAATGCTGCAAGGCCTAAAAAGGACACAGAGGTTGCTTTGTTTCTGCTCGATACATGAGTAACTTTTTCGCAAGATATGCGATTTCAAATATCAACAGTGTTTCTCAGAAATCGCCTACTGCACCTTTAACTACTTTAACCAACAAAACTTTCTTGTCAGTGACCTTCACCATTTAAGATTTAGTGGTAGACAGCATGTCCACTAGGTAGCACTAACAAGCATAGCCCAGTCTAGTTTAGAAAGTATACGTTTTGTGTTGGTGTAAGTGGATTTTGTGTGGTAATTATTATTTCAATTTTGATATTAGTTAGAGGATTTGACTGACATGTGTCCCTGCAGTGTGTCCACTCACAGTGAGAGTAACATGATGACGGTGTCCAATCTGGGAGTGATCTTCGGCCCCACGCTCATGCGCTCACAAGAGGAAACCGTTGCCGCCATGATGAACATCAAATTTCAAAACGTTGTGGTAGAAATTCTCATTGAAAATTTTGAAAAGGCAAGTAATATCAAAGATAATTCACAACAATCTCCTGTGAAAAAAATATGCATTCATATCTATATATAACTGTGTAAACTACCACTCAAAAGTAAGGGAAGATCGTTAAGATTAAAAAAAAAAATTGTTTTAGAATGAAGTTTATTTTGCTCACCAAGGCTGCGTTTATTTGATCATAATACAGTAAAAACAGTAATATTGTGAATTTATAATAATATTTTACAATTATACAGTTTTTACTGTTTTCTATTTGAATATACTGTATCACGGTACCACGCTTGAATTCACTGAGCTCCTGAGAGCGACCCGTTCTTTCACAAATGTTTGTAGAAGCAGTCTGCATGCCTAGGTGATTTTATACACCTGTGGCCATGGAAGTGATTGGAACACCTGAATTCAATGATTTGGAGGGGTGTCCCAATACTTTTGGCAATATAGTGTATTTAAAAATGTAATTTATTTTAAAATCTAATGGCAAAGCTGAACTTTCAGTCTTTAGTGTCACATGATCCTTCAGAAATCATTCTAATATGCTGATTTGGTGCTGAAGAAACAGTTATTATTGTTATCATTATTTTCAGGCATCTTTGATGAATAGAAAAATTAAAAGTCCAGCATAGAAATGCTGTTTTTACATGTTTTTGACATGAAATAGAAAGTCTTTACTGGCACTTTTGATCAATGTAATAAATGCTTGATAAGTAAAATTATATTATTTATGTGTATGTATGTTTATATGCTTTTTGGAGTTTGCATCCCACATCAAACATCTCATTGGCTATCATCTTTCATATTTATTTGGGTGTGTCTTTACAGATATTTCATCAAGCTCCGGACCCTAATGTTCCCCTTCCGCAGCCTCAGTCTCGGGCGGGGTCTCGCAGGAGCAGAGCCATCTGCCTCTCATCTGGGCCGCGCAAACCCAAGAGCCTCTACGCACCCTCACTGTGCCTGGCTGACGCGGACAGTGAGTCTCACGCTACCAGTAATCCTCACATTTCACATTCTCTGTTGATAGTACATCCACTCTGTACTGTGTTTCATTATTACGGAAGAAATTAATTTAATATTTTGACACCAGTACATTATTTAACCACATTACTTACTTTAGTGGTGTTTGCTAAGGCTCGATAAAACAGGTGGAAAAAAATCCCATATACTCTCATTAAAGGAGGGACTAAGTCCTATAGTGACCAGAATATTATAGAGACTTTTATCTTACTTGGGCCAGTAAGTACCCACCTAGCAATGCCGTAGCATAGGGTGACCAGTCCCAGTTCCTGATGTCTTGTCTCCAACTAGAGCTGTCCACGGAAATGTCTGTTTTATACCAATATATCCTGCTGGTTAACCTGCTTGTTAAATTAAAGTAATACTGTTTGTATGTACTATATAACAGGGCCTGAACAAGGTGTGTGATTTGCACACACAGAGATCCAACATCACAACGCAGTAATTTATATAATAATCAACTAAACAATTACATTTGGAAAAATTGACTGACTTTGTTCTCTAAAATGCTAAATAATAAGCTCAAGTAAACATAAAATAACATTTGAAAAGTTGTAATTTCTGGAAACAGTATATTTACAGGTTGTACAATATTAGTTATTTCATTTAGAAAATGTTACAATTATTTGTTAAATTCAGTTTTGTTTATCATATTNCGTCCGTTCACTGTCGTCGCTCCTCCTTTTATACCTCCGGAGCTCCTCCGTGAGGGACTCGAGGCCGGTGCGCCTCACAGGTGACGATCATTAACACTCGCGTCACCGGCCTCGCGCCGTTCCCTCACGGCTCTCGCCCGCCCTGCTCGCCACATCAATATATCCTGCTGGTTAACCTGCTTGTTAAATTAAAGTAATACTGTTTGTATGTACTATATAACAGGGCCTGAACAGGGTGTGTGATTTGCACACAGAGAGATCCAACATCACAACGCAGTAATTTATACTCACAAATCAAAACACATGGGTGAACCCCGATATGTATGAAAAATAAAAAAGTAATAATCAACTAAACAATTACATTTGGAAAAATTGACTGACTTTGTTCTTTAAAATGCTCAATAATAAGCTCAAGTAAACATAAAATAACATTTGAAAAGTTGTAATTACTGGAAACAGTATATTTACAGGTTGTACAATATTAGTTATTTCATTTAGAAAATCTTACAATTATTTGTTAAATTCAGTTTTGTTTATCATATTTTTCTCTTTTGTCATTTCATATTTCAATATTTGTAAAGACATAAATTTGTTATAATATAATACTTCTTTGATCTGTTTGCTATACAATTTACTGTTTTTCATAGTGTAATTTTTGGTGCAGATAGGGTTTTAATACAGACATCATCATAATAATTATTAATAATAATAACAAATAATAATTGTTACAAAAATGTATCATTCCTGTTTTTTAATTTATGAAATTTCATGAAAAGTTAAGAACATATCTGGGTCATATTTAATCTAAAATCAAAAGTAAGTAATATGAATTCATATTTACTTTTATTTTATGTAGAAAAAAATCTTATTCTTGTTACTTTTTTGTCATTTTTTTATTATTGTTATTACTTTATTGTTTATACTTTGTGATAGCATGTATTTTACATCCTTATTTATGCTGATTAAAACATAAAACGGTGACAATCTAATCGCTATTAATACGAATAATGGGATTTAGTAAAAAGTAAAACATGCTGATACATTACAGTAAATCTGCTTAATTGTCATGAAAATCACACTATGCAAAAAAAATACAAAGAAAAGAAAAATAGGCTTATAGACTCTTTATTTATCTTTATATTTATTTATTTTCATTTTAAAGTGGACTGTGACATGGACATTGTGACATTTTCATGTTTCACCTACAGTCGCTGTATAAATCTATGTAATAAATCTTATTTTATCACTTTAAGATATGTAGTTTTTAGCTGTTTTATGTCTTCTTACTGCCCCTGCAGGTGATACGTTCAGCAGTAGTTCAGGCAGCACTCCAATCGGCAGCATGGACTCCCTCTCCTCACACTCCTCAGAGCAGAACAGCTCCTCCAAAACCTGCTCCTCTCCACAGCCCAAAGACAAGCCCCCCTTCCCCGGCCTGCGGCGGACCCCTTCCTCCCTGTCCTCCAGCGAGCCGCAGGGCCCCACCTGCACCAGCAGTCCAGACTCCAGCTCCAGAGAGGACGCGGCCCGTGTGGAATGGGACTCCTGTGGTGTGAACTCAGCTGCCAGATCTTCACCAGCACCCACAAAGGCTCCTCACTTAGCAGGAATCAGATCAGCACAGCTTAACCGCTCCAACGCCCCATCTCTAAGATCTTTACACATGATAGAAGGTAGGAGCCAAACGCATACTGCTTGGAATAATTAAGAATTTGAATTTGAATCTTCAAGTCTCATCAAGGTTGCATTTATTCAAAATACAGTAAAACAGTAATATTATTACAATTTCAAATTGTATCGTATTATGTTTTAAAATGTAACTTATTCCTGTGATGGCAAAGCTGAATTTTCAGCAGCCATTGCTTGAGTTTTCAGTGTCACATGATCCTTTAGAAATCATTCTAATATACTGATTTGCTGCTCAAGACACATTCCTTATTATTATTATTATTATTAATGGTGAAAACAGTTTTTGCTGCTTAATATTTTTGTGGAAATTTGCATTTCCTACCATTCAAAAGTTTGGGTAGCACAAATTTAATTGACATTTAGAATGTTAAAAAAGTTTTATATTTCAAATAAATACTTTTTTTACTTTTTATTCATTAAATAATCCTGAAAAAAAGGATCAGTTTCAAACATCAAAAATATTAACCAGCAAAAAAATATTTCCAACATTGATAATAAGAACTATTATCAATACTTGGGCAGCAAATCATCATATTAGAATGATTTCTGAAGGATCATGTGACACTGAAGACTGACAAAGAAACCAGCATTTAGTAATTTTGCACTTTTCTGTTTTGGGCTATCTGGAGGTCTTAAGAGCTCTGTGGGGTCTGTGCAGAGTCTAGCATGTGTGGAGCATAAAGACGGCACCAGACCCGCCACCTACCATGATCTGCCACCTAAAACAATCCTGCGTCGGAAGCTGGACAATAGCAGCTCTACAAACGGTTATCAGAGACCAGGATCAGTGTAAGTGAAACTCTTTATCAGTATCCAAGCCACTGATGCTAAACCTCACCCTGTGAGCGAATCAAAAGTTTACAGTTCAGTGACAGATCCCAGGCAACATTTGAGGATGAAGATGATGGGAAAAAAAACATGCCTTTGAAATGAATGTACTCTTTGTATTCATATTGTCAAACATGTCATGTGTTGTTGTTGTTTTAAAGTGAGTGTCTTCATCCTCAAGTTTTCAGACATATCAGACATAGACTAGTTTTTTTTTTACAAATATTAATTTGAACTGTTTTCTTTTAGGTAACACTAAATAAAAATAAAATAATGTCACATTAGTTAATGCATTAACTAGCATTGATAATGAGCAGTATTTTTTACAGTATCTATTTATCTTTGTTTACATTTGTTAGTAAAAATACAACTGTTCTTTGTTAGTCCATTAAATATATTAACAGATAATTTTTTTTATTTTAATCATGTGTTAGTGAATGTTACCATTAACATTAAGATTAATAAATGCTTAGAAGTATTTTTCATTGTTAGTTCTTGTTACAAATGTTACAAATGGATCCTTTTTGTAAAGTGTTACCCAAAATGCCTTTCTGCATGTTGATTACACCACTGACTTTTGAAGAAATTGATTTGACAGGCAAATGTTTTACAAAATAAAGTAATAATTTAAAACAAAACAAATAAAATTACAATCTCAGTGCAGTTGATTTGATAATGTAAGCTGTATATTGAACTTAGTGTTTGTGTGAATTGCATTTTCAATGTGTTTAAAATTAAATGAAACAGGAATAATTCACCTGAAAATGAAAGTAATATAATTTACTCATCCTGAATGAATTTCTGCGAACACCTCAGAAGTAGATATTTGAGGAATGCTGGTGACCAAAACCAAAGAGAAATATATCTTCTTCATGTTTCACAGAAGAAAGAAAGTAATATAGGTTTGGAATGGCATGAGGGTGAGTAAATCATGACAGGTTTTTCATTTTTATGTGAAAATCTCTTCAGTGAAGGATGGTTTGAACTGTCAATTCCATTACTTCATTGACAGCTTTTACAGTTCTAAGAAAAGTATGTGAACCACTTGCAGAATCTGTGAAAATGTGAAAATTTTTTAACAAAATAAGAGAGATCATACAAAATGCATGTTATTTTTTGTTTAGTACTGTCCTGAGTAAGATATTTTACATAAAAGATGTTTACATTTAGTCCACAAGAAAAAAATTAAGCTGAATTTATTCAAATGGCCCCATTCAAAAGTTTGTGAACCCTTGATTCTCAATACTGTGTGTGGTTACCTGGATGATCTATGACTGTTTTTTTGTTTTGTGATGGTTGTTCATGAATCTCTTGTCTGTCCTGAGCAGTTAAACTGAGCTCTGTTCTTCAGAAAAAATCCTCCAGGTCCTGCAGATTCTTCAGTTTTTAAGCTTTTTTTGCATATTTGAACCCTTTCCAGCAGTGGCTGTATGATTTTCAGATCCATTTTATCACACTGAGGACAAATGAGGGACTCAAACACAGCTATTAAAAAAGGTTCAAACATTCACTGATGCTCCAGAAGGAAACACGATGCATTAAGAGTCGGGGGGTGAAAACTTATGAACAGGATGAAGATGTCCAATTTTTTTTTTTTATTATTGAAATATCATTGCTTTTCACTTAGTACTGCCCTCCGGAAGCAACAGAAGATACTTGCATGTTTCCCGGAAGAAAAAATAAGTACAATTTACCTTGATATTCAAATTCAAAAGTTTTCACCCCCCAAATCTTAAAGCATCATGTTTCCTTCTGGAGCATCAGTGAATGCTTGAACGTTTTTAAATAGTTGTGTTGATGCTTAAAAACTGAAGAATCTGCAGAACCTGGAGGATTTTTCTGAAGAACAGAGCTCAGTTTAACTGCTCAGAACAAACAAGGGACTCAAGAACAACCATCACAAAACAAACAAATCATAGATCATCAGGTAACCACACACAGTACTGAGAATCAATGGTTCACATACTTTTAAATGGGGCAATTTTAATAAATTCAGCTTCTTCTTTTTTTACTTGTGGATTATATGTAAACATCATTTATGTAAAATATCTTACTCAGGACAGTACTAAACAAAAAAAACATGCATTTTATATGATCTCTCTTATTTTGTTAAAATTGTTCACATTTTCAGATTCTGCAAGTGGTTCACATACTTTTTCTTACAACTGTATATGTTTCTGTCAGGTTTTAGAAAAACATTACAAAAAAGCATATATTAAAAGTACATAGTGAGAGAACATTGTGCAGTATTTTATAGTGTAGTAGCTGGCTGGGGTGGAAGCTGCTGAATGGAGATTGATTGCAGTTGTTTGTTTTGTTTTGTTTTTTTGGCACAAGTTTTAATTACACTGCTGAAAGGGTTGATGTGACCCAGCATTGGTTTTTAAAACCTCTCTGCAAGGAAGGATATATCGTTTTGTGTGAGTTATCATGACAGAGGAAGAAAAGAAACATCACAACACTTAAGTGGACTTGATTCAAATACCCTTTTTGCTTATATAAGCTGTACAACTTCAAGTGTTAGCAACATGTTGATTTGAAAAATGTTTGCCCAGAGATGTGTAAGTTACTTTAACAGTTATAAATTGTACATAAATCACTGCTTTAGAGGTGATCCTCACATCTGTATACTATGCATTATGTGCATGTTCTTATTCTTCGTTTGTTGAGCTGAACTCCATGTCTACCAGTACTGAATGTAGAATTTTGGCTCACACCAACATTTATTTTTTTTTACTTTTTGTGTAACTCATACTGTTGCCACCTGCCTAGTTAAAATGGTTTGTTTAGCCAGCCTAATTCTTGTGACGTCAAATCATGACGTCCATAATCATCCTGAAATTTGGCATGGTTTTATGTTCCAGGGTGGCTGCCAGAGCGATGGTTTTTGAGAACCCATCAGCTTTAAAACCTCCTCCCTTAGGAAGGTAAAAATGGGCACATTGCATAAAAACATAACTGTTTAATTAATATGTATTTGATGGCAATCATCTTGATAAAACCAACAAATTGTCTTTTAAAATAGTGTATGAGCACATCCTTGAATTTTATCTTCTCATGATTTTAATCCACAGAGATGCCAAAGCCATATATTCCTGTGAAGCCGAACACAGCAATGAGCTGAGTTTCCCACAGGGTGCTCACTTATCCAACGGTGAGTCTGTCTGTCTATATATCATTCTGTCATTCTGTCTGTCATTCCGTCATTCTATCTATCGTTCTGTCATTCCGTTCTATCTATATCTGCTTGGCTAAAGAGATGTGTCTTTAATCTAGATTTAAACTAAAAGAGTGTGTCTAAGCCTCAGACATTATCAAGAAGGCTATTCCAGTGTTTAGGAGCCAAATGCGGAAACGCTCTCCCTCCTTTAGTGGACTTATAAATCCTAGGTACTACCAAAAGTCCAGAGTTTTGTGACCTTAAAGAGAGTGATGGGTTGTAGGGTGATAGAAGATCGGTTAAATACACAGGAGCTGAACCATTTAGGGTCTTAATCGATATGGAACTTAAAGGGTTAGTTCACCCAAAAATGAAAATTCTGTCATTAATTACTCACTCTCATGTCGTTCCACACCCGTACGACCTTCGTTTATCTTCGGAACACAAATTAAGATATTTTTGATAAAATCCGATGGCTCAGTGAGGCCTACATAGCCAGCAAGATAATTAACACTTTCAATGCCCAGAAAGCTACTAAAGTCATATTTAAAACAGTTCATGTGACTACAGTGGTCCAACCTTAATGTTATGAAACGAAGAGAATACTTTTTGTGCCAAAAAAACAAAATAACGACTTTATTCAACAATATCTAGAGATGGGCGATTTCAAAACACTGCTTCATGAAGCTTCGAAGTTTTGCAAACCTTTTGTTTCAAATCAGTGGTTCGGAGCGTGTATCAAACCGCCAAAGTCACGCCCCCCAGTGGAAAACCATTGAAATTTCAAAACACTTATGACATAATGAAGAATCGTTTACTGAAATAACATGACTTTGGCAATTTAATAGGGAACCAGTGTAGAGATGATAAAATTGGGGTTATATGATTTGACCTGGTAGGAACTGCATCTGCTGCATTTTGGGCTGCATTTTGGACTAAATGTAGTTTGGTTATTGAGGATGCAGGACAACGACCTAGTAGTGCATTACAGTAATCCAGTCTAGTGGCCATGAATGCATGAACTAGCTTTTCTGCATCAGAAACAGATAACATGTTTCGTAGCTTAGCGATGTTTCTGAGGTGGAAGAAGACTGTTCAATTTGATTAGGTCTTTAACTGTAGAGGAGGAAGTAACAGTACATCCTTCTAAGTCAGGGGTTCCCAACCACATTCCTGGAGGCCCCCCAACACTGCATGTTTTCCACGTCTCCTTAATCAAACACACCTGATTCCAGATCATCAGCTCTAAAGACTCCAAGACCTGAAATGAGTGTGTCAGACAAAGAAGAAATACAAAATATGCAGTGTTGGGGTGAAAGGGACTTGACATGTAGCCAAATATTGTTGTCCCATATTGGAAATTTGTGCTCTGCATTTCACCCATCCAAGTGGACAGCAGTGAGTATTGAAAACACACACACCGTGAACACAAACCCGGAGCAGTGGGCAGCCATTTTTGCTGCAATGCCCAGGGAGTGATTGGGGGTTAGGTGCCTTGTCATCGCTCCGTGCAGCTGTCTACCTATCTGTCTCTCTCTTTCATCTGCCCGAATGCATGAGCGTCTCATGTGCCCTGAGAGCAGCAGCCCCACGGGCGCTGCCTGGGTTACATGAGACTAGCGAGTTTTTTTCTATTTATCACACTTTTAAGCTCTAAAAGTATCTCATGTTTTCAATTGATTGTATATTAATACATTCTCTAGAATGGTTCAAACTGGCAAGCTTTAAAACATGTGCAAATGAGGAACTGACGAAACCGAAAGTGAATGCATGAGCGAATTATTTCTTATGTTGGAGTGCCCTCTATTGGGCGGAACTGGTCCTCTGGAGGCGCAGTTCATGAAATCAATGCAATTCAGTAGGGAAAAAAATGAACTTTGATAAATTATTATTCGAAAACGATAACTCTGATCTGTCTAAAAAGATATAGCACACTGCTACACATTAGGACCCAGGTCTGTGGAAAGTTTGAGGCTTGTAGCATTAAAGCTCTAGGAGTAGTAGCAGTCACAAAATTGTTTAAGTAGAATATCAATATGTTGGCTTTCCCAAGCCAACATAACTAATTCCATGTTTTCTAATAATATTACCAAGAGGCAGCTTGTATATTGAAAATAGCAGAGGGCCTAGAACAGACCCTTGCGGCACTCCATAATTTACTGACGTTAACTTGGATAGTTCCCTGTTTAAATAAACTAAATAGTAGCGGTCAGATAGGTTCGATCTAAACCACCGTAAGAGTATTTCATGATCTATAGTGTTGAACGCAGCACTAAGATCAAGTAAAACTAGTATTGAGATGCAGCCTTGGTCATTAGCTAGAAGTAAGTAATTTGTATTTTTAACGAGCACAGTTTCTGTGGTCTGTAATTTGGCAATTTATTTAGATCTAGTTATGGTTTCTTATGAGAGGCTTAAAAACTGCCAGCTTGAACGGCCTTGGGATGTGACCCAGAGATAGATACAATTTAATAATATTGAGAAGAGGCTCTTCTGCTACAGATAACAACTCTTTCAGTAATTTAGTGGGTATTGGATTTAAAATACAATGTTGTTGATTTAGATGCAATGATGCGTTTATTTGGCTCTTCCTGTCCTATTGTTGTAAATCACTGCAATTGTTCTTGAAAAAATGGACAGAATTTGAAAGATGAGACTTTGTTTCTTATTGTAAGTAACAAAACAACGTTTATTGCCATTATTGGACGGGGGCACGCTGTGTAATGTCTAAAAGTTTTATTCACGCATCAACTGAAACAGATTAAAAGATTGATTTTGGGATTTGAGAATCAATATCGATTCGTTAAAATGAAGGTATATAAAACTAGGTGTTTTATCTTGCTATCTATGGTTCTGTCATTCCGTTGTTCTATCATTCTGCCATTCTGTCTATGGTTCCGTGGTTCTATCTATTGTTCTATCTATCTATCTATCACTTTGTCGTTCTGTCGTTCTCTCATTCCGTTGTTTTATCCGTTACTTTATTTTAGCCAGCGCTTGTCATTTTTATGTGTAACAAATGGTCAGTAAATGGACTGAGTGGTCTGTGGGTAGGCTGTCTGAGGATCACATAATTTCTCAAGTGATCTAGAACTTCACTTCAGTTCTTGAGTGACTTTTTATGAACTGCAACTGCAATATACACCAAGAAACATGCTGCAATGTTGGTGGAATTATATATCAACTCTGGGAGGTGTATTGCTGTATTTGGAATGTGGTTTGGTGGATGTTAATGTAGTAGAATTAAGTTCGTAAGTATGGGAAGGAAGAAGACAGGGTCGACGAATAACTGCTGACTGAGTTTTTATTAATGTTCAAACGGCTCAACAGAAAACACTGTGCAATGCACGACAACAAAATAAACAATCCACAATGGGCTTCACTCCAGGTTCAGTTCAGATAATCCACAAAGGGCTTCACTCCATGTCCAGTTCAGATAATCCACAAAGGGCTTCACTCCATAAAGGTTGTCGTGTCTCAGTCAGCAGTTCCCCTCTCTCTCTCACACTCCTGCTTCTCACGGCGTTTTATCCTGTCTCCGCGCCAATCACTGGAACGAGAAACAGGTGTTCGTGATTTACATTCACCCCACTCATTCACCAAGCGTCTCCTGACGCTCTCTCCCGCTGCAGACCTCGCTGAACCACGCCCCCCTCGCCACAGTTAATATATGTAAGTCTTGCAGTGACGGTTACAAAAATCAAAGAAAATGAATTATGACTGAACTGGTGAACTTTGCTGCATACCAGGGCATTAATATCAATGGAAAATAATTGTTCCTGTTTCTGTTCTGTGGAACAACCATCTGTTGTTGTTCCTTGTACATGTCAGGACTAGGAATTTATTGCTGGATGTATTTTCCACAAGGAATCAACTTGGCTGGGCACCAGGGCATTGAAACAGGTCACAGTAACCTGGTGAAGGCAGGTCTTCCCCTCTTTAAAACTCAGCAAACACTTAGCACAACATAAACCTTCACTTTCCCCACCAAGTTCTCACTGTTGACATTTGAGTGTTCTGCTTATAAAAACGATTTACAAACACTTTATTTTGCAATCCCATCTGCCTAATGCTTTAGTCTAAAAACAGATGCTTTGATAGTTTAGAGTATGTTGATATGAGTCATTACGGGCAAGTCATTTGTGAGGTCCTTCTGAAAGCTTAACGGGGGTAATTTCTCAATGCAAAGTGACCAGACTTTGTCTGTAATGAATTACTTGCATATGTGGTTCACTTGTGCCTCCCTTTCCTGAGGCTACTATTGTTTTGTATAGAGAATGGTCAAACAAATCACTTTATGAACAGTCAACTTAAATTAAGGCTGAAGAAACAAAACTAAATAAAAGTGTTTGCTTATTTTGGTCTATAAAACCTCAGTAAACCACGTGATTTGAGGTAACATTCAAGTCTGTACCAAAAATGCAGGACAGCTTTTATGCTTAGGGTTGAAGGGTTTGGAACAATACACACACACCACACACAGTAATGGCCAAAAGTAATGTCCGGCCAAGGAAAATTGACATCTTCACACTTTATTTAAATATTATTATAAACTTTATCAATTAAAAAGCTAATAAACATGCATTATCACTAGAGAAAAGTGCAATAGCCTATTAAACATAGGGCTGCACGATACGAAAAATAACATTGAACTTAAACGCCATTATCGCTTAAATGCGAGTCTTAGTGTGATTATGAAATTGCAAAGGCTGCGATTATTATTTTTTAATGCGCAGTTTTAAATTAAGTATTTCTCAAAATGCTAATCCATCTGAAAACTGCGAGTTTGAGTCGCTTATAATGTACATTTGAAAAAGCAACACGTCAAACATCTTTCCAGACAAGCATTTATTAACATCTTGTCCAACAAAAGAAATTTTAATTACGTTTATACTCCAAACTCACTTCATTACGACAGTTGAGCATCCTTCTGTGAGATGATGTGGCTTCTTACACAGAATAAGGCAGCCGTGTGTTTAATAGTCATGTTTAATCAATCAAAGCATTTCAATCTTCTGTTTATTCAGCTACAGCCATATGATGTGTGTTTTCTTCTGCGGCAGGGCATATTTGGAGTTTCTGCGCGAGAGCGCCCTCTGGCTTTCAGATGGGGAAGCATTTACTACTGATCACAGAGCCGTACAGCTCTGACAAGATGCGCCTTAAATAATCGCAGCCTTTGCCAAATCGTGTGCGGTTTAATCGCGATAAGTCGTGCAGCCCTAGTTAAACATGAAAGTATTAGGCTGCATTCACACGGGGCGTCGGCGCTAATGCTTGACGGAGGGCATGTCTGAAGCTTGTGTCGACTCGACCGTTATAGTGATAACAGCCAATCACATTACTTTCCGGTGTTGCATGAACGCAATTGGCTAGCGACTGCTCTTGAGTGTTTGCATTAGGCGATCTGATTGGGTGACGCCTGCGTTGGCGCTTGAAAAGTTGAGAAATCTTCAACTTCTGCCGCTTGCAACGCGAGTGAAGCGACGCGACGGAACCCACAATTCAGTTCGACAACGCATGACGTCACCCATTCAAAGTAAACGAGAAGCGTTAACGCAGACGCCCCGTGTGAATGCAGCGTTATGCAATAATTTAAGACATTTCTCCTTATATAGAACCTTTTGGTCATAAAGGGTTCTTTAAAATGGAGTCAAAACCCTAGGGTTCTATATAGAACCCCATTTAACCTTTTTTTCTAAGAGTGGTCTTACTGACGCCTCATAAACAAAGTCATTATTTTTACTATAATAATCTTACATTGGTAACATAAAATCAAACAACATACAATTTAATATTGAATAATCAATTTAAATTTGCAAAACATTCAAGGCATAATACAAGATCAACAAATATAAGCTGCTCTGACCCAGTGATGTTTTTTTAATTTGTCCCAAAACTCTCATACTTTTTTCTTGTCACACATCCGTTGTTGTGCCCCAGTTTATTCAAACCCCCAAGTATGAGCAATAGAAGTATTCTCCACAGTTTAAACCTTCTCTTTTTTTTCTTTGTAGTGTATCCTTCAGTGGAACCAGGCTGGCTCCAGGCAACATTTGAGGGCAAAACAGGACTCGTTCCTGAAAATTATGTGGTGTTCCTCTGACAACGTCCAACCAGGAGAGGCCAAGCATTTCATGGTATCCATGGTAACATGAATTTTAGACCAAGAGCTTAAAGTATACAGTACAGTCCAAAAGTTTGGAACCACTAAGATTTTTAATGTAAGAAGTTTCGTCTGCTCACCAAGGCTACATTTATTTAATAGAAAATACAGTAAAAACAGTAATATTGTGAAATATTATTACAATTTAAAATAACTGTTTTCTATTTGAATATATTTCACAAAGTAATTTATTCCTGTGATGGCAAAGCTGAATTTTCAGCATCATTACTCCAGTCTTCAGTGTCACATGATCCTTCAGAAATCATTCTAATATGCTGATCTGCTGCTCAAGAAACATTTAATGTGTACAATTGTACAAAATATTTGTGTACAATGTTTTTTTTCAGGATTATTTGATGAATGGAAAGTTCAAAAGAACAGTGTTTATCTGAAATCTAATCTTTTGTAACATTATAAATGTCTTTACTGCCACTTTTGATTGATTTAATGCATCCTTGCTGAATAAAAGTATTCATTTCTTTAATTTCTTTTCAAAAAAATAAAAATAAAAATTCTTACTGACCCCAAACTTTTGAACGGTAGTGTATAATGCTACAGAAGCTTTGTATTTCAGATAAATGCTGTTCTTTTGAACTTTCTATTCATCAAGGAATCCTGAAAAAAAAAGTACACAACTGTTTTCAACATTGAAAATAATCATAAATGTTTATTGAGCAGCAGATCAGCATATTAGAATGATTTCTGAAGGATCATGTGACACTGAAGACTGGAGTAACGATGCTGAAAATTCAGCTTTGCATCACAGGAATAAATTACTTTGTCAAATATATTTAAATAGTACACAGTTATTTTAAATTGTAATAATATTTCACAATATTACAGTTTTTTACTGTATTTTTAATTAAATAAATGTAGCCTTGGTGAGCAGACGAAACTTCTTTTAAAAACATAAAAAATCTTAGTGGTTCCAAACTTTTGGACTGTACTGTATATCAAACATTAAATGATGTGTAAGTGAACTGTATGGATTAATCAATATGACACTGAATATTAAGAAATAATGTATGGTACACAAACCTCAATGATACAGCACAAGAGTGATTGAAGCCTGAATTGCAGCTGTTATTCTAGATAAAGCTTTTGCTGAGGCCGAAATGTTGAAATGAACATGATGTGCTTCTGGTGGAAGCCGAACTGAAATCATTGAGTGTAGATAAACAAATGTACATACACTGAGGTCAGGAGGTGCGATGTACTGCACTAAATGGTCTTTTTAGGTCTACTGTGTGGTGGAATACTGCAATGAACTTTCAGCTTATAGGTCTAAGAGACAGGCTTTCTTTTATTTTAGCTTAATTCTAATTGTTTTGAAATGAAGGGAAAGAATGTTAAACCTCACCATCAATTTTTTGAGCTTTGAATCATTGTCATATTTAAAGGGTTAGTTCACCCAAAAATGAAAATGTCATTAATTACTCACCCTCATGTCATTCCACACCCGTAAGGCCTTTGTTCATCACAACACAAATTAAGATATTTTTGATAAAATCCGATGGCTCAGTGAGGCCTCCATTGCCAGCAAGATAATATTTAAAACAGACGTATTTAAAACAGTTCATGTGACTAGAGTGGTTCAACCTTAATGTTATGAAGCGAAGAGAATACTTTTTGCGCTCCAAAAAATACAAAATAACTTTATTCAACAATATCTAGAGATGGCCGATTTCAAAACACTGCTTCATGAAGCTTCGAAGCTTTACAAATCTTTAGTTTCGAATCAGTGGTTCGGAGCGCCAAAGTCATGTGATTTCAGTAAACGAGGCTTCGTTACGTCATAAGGGTTTTGAAATTTCAATAGTTCACATGTCTTTGGCAGTTTGATACACGCTCCGAACCACTGATTTGAAACAAAAGATTTGTAAAGCTTCAAAGCAGTGTTTTCAAATCGGCCATCACTAGATAATGTTGAAAAGTCGTTATTTTGTTGTTGTTGTTTTTTTGTTTTTTTGCCACACAAAAAGTATTCTTGTCGCTTTATAATATTAAGGTTGAACCACTGTAGTCACATGAACTGTTTTAAATACGTCTTTAGTAGCTTTCTGGGCACTGAAAGTGTTAAATATCCTCACTGAGCCATTGGATTTCATCAAAAATATCTTAATTTGTGTTGTGATGATGAACAAAGGTCTTATGGGCATGGAACGGCATGAGGGTGAGTAATAAATGACAGAATTTTCATTTTTGGGTGAACTAACCCTTTAGGTCAATTCAGCAAAGTGTGCTGTGTGTGTGGTTTCTCATTATAAAATTACTTACTTTTAAATGTTCAAAAGTCTGAGACCACATTTTTAGAATTTTGAACATTTTTAACAGAGAAACTATAACAAAATGAACACCAAATATCTCAGATCCTGCATTATTTCTAGCTTACTAGTCAATGAAGTAAATTTGTGATCTTGACCATGTGGACAAACACTGAAACTCAAGATTTTCTTTTGTAACATTTTTTTAAATCATGCCAGAGAATGTGATCGCAAGGTTTTGTTTATGTAGCTCAAGTGCTGTGGACATAAATTCAGGAATTTCCTTTTCAGTTATATTCATTTATCACATCATGCTGTTTATATAATTTTTGAAAATATAAATAAAAAAAGCTAAATATTTGTAGTAGTGGTCTCAGACTTTTGGACCCTGCCGTGTTATTGACAAATAGAATTCTACATGCAGTACTGAAATCAGACATTCAAGCATAAAGTTTTGATGGAAACTTTGAGAACAGTGAAATGTTCCAATTCTGTGCTTGAAATTTCAGCATCCTTGACACACTGCTTATTTAATCGCATTAGAAGAACGGAACTAAGTGTTCTAGTTATTTATAACTGAAATGTCTAATATGTTCTAATACACACAAAATTATTCCTATTCCTGAAAAGTCTGGAAACCACTGGCTTGGCATAGCAGTGAATAATGCCTCAGTTTTGCATCCAGGTCATGTCAGTCTTTACAAATACTAATGAAGCATGTCCAGCTGTAATAACTTAATTGTACAATATGTTCTGGCTGCATTATTCCTTCTGAAGTTTAAAATGACAGCAACTGTCAATGCCAACAACACCAACACGGTACGTTGGTTGATGAACACGTCTTATTGTCCCCATAATGAAACTTGTATTATGAAGATAACTGATGAAATGATAGATGATAAAAATTTATATATGGATGATTATTTTGCAAATCATATATTTTTCTTCTTAATTCATTTTGGTTCTTTCAATAAATTTGTTTACAAAATGAGACCCACTTCTTGTCTTCCATTTAAGAAAAGATGCACAAGCTAAATCATCAGAAGTAAATCGCAGACATCAGTGACTTCTTTCCAAAAGACTTCTGACGCCGTTTCTCCTCGGATCTCTGCAGAAAAGGAGGCGATTGCCAAGATCCCAGTGTTCATTCCCAATTAAACACATGAGAATGCTCCGTGTCCTTGACTTCTGATGCTGGAAAGATACTCCCTTCAGATAGGCCATCAAGGTCAAAGGGAGGAAATTACAGGAGCTCCAAGAAATGATTTTTCTCATTTATGTTTTTGCCTTCCGATAAAACATTTAATATTCTGCTTTAAAAAACAAACCAGGCTGGATCAAATTGTAGAGTGTTTCTTTACATATACACTGTGATCTCTCGGCCACTGTACAATTGAGCTCTTTGTCTTTCAAGCATTGTTATTGTATGCAATCAATGTTTTTATTAGATACGTCACATGTATTTTTCATTTGACATGAATAGAGCGGTTACTGTGTAAATGTAAGTACAATCAATGGTGGCTGGCATTGAGAGTTTATAAAATCTGACTATGAAAATTGTCCTTTTGACGCTTATCTGAGTGAGACCGATAAGTATTTCCTTTTCATCACACTCAAACACATTTTCCGGAAAATCTAGGATTTGAAATGAAAATAAAACTTAAAAAAAAAGGGTATAAATACCACAAACGACAATCTTAACAGTCTAAAAAAAAAAAAATTACTTAGAAAATTAGTTAAATTCAAGCATTACATTTTTGCACAGTTATGTGTTCACACTTGTAGTTCACTTCTCTTGGTACTTTTGGTCAGGACCAAAAAAGAAAATGATACATTTAGTCCTGGTTCGCTTAGCGTTCACACTGTCATTTTTAACACTGAACCTACAGATACAAAACAAAAAACAGCTTTTATGATGTGCTATATGATGGTATTTTTACCTGCTGAGAACCCAGGAAGAGCTTATAAAATGTGTAAAGGTGTCAAAAGCTGTGAAAAAAACAGTTCATTGTGTGGCTGGATGTTGTAAACTGGTATTTGTTTTCAAATTATTTAAATTTATTAACGAACTGATAAACACACTAGTTTGTAGAGCATTTTTTACCGTTTACTGCACTTTGTTAAGTGTGTCAGTCACACATCAAAAGTAAAGCGCCCAGCTGCGCTGTGGCTAATGAATTAAATTCTCGCACATACACAGAAAATTACCTCTTTCCAAGAAAACTGAATTAAAAACCAGAATATAGTTGCTCATGTATTGAAACAAATTAGGTTTAATATTTAAATAGGGTTACCAACTGGTATGTTTGGAGTTAGGGGTTGGTTAGGACATTATATCAATGAATTTTTTTACAATTAAACTAAATAATTCCTGAAAAATAATAATTAAAATACAGTCCTGAAATTGTCTCCGGTACTGCAGGAATACTGTTCTTGAGTAACTTGAAGTACTTAGTTAGCTAACTCATACATTTTGATAGCAATTAACATAAAAGATTGTTACTTTTTTTACTTTTTTGTTTTGAGTTCTTGCAAATAAGTTATTTACTTCACTGTAAACCCTAATAAGTTGTCAGAACTCAAAAAAGTTGAATGAGAATTTTTTACGTTAAACTCAGTTTAAGAATTTTATTTTGTACTCATACATTTTTATTGTTCTAAAACTTAAAATATATTAGTGTACACTAATTTATACATTTAACTTAAAAATTATCAGGTTATCTCAACGTAAATATTTTGCTACTTATAACAAACTAATTCAGAAAATGCCAACACGTTAATTTGCTATCATGTTAACAATAGCATGGTATATAACACTTAGTGAATGAGTACAGCAACTTAAAACATGTAACTTACCTGCTCTCAAACCAAGCAGCATGTGCCACTTGTCACCATGTGGTAACTCTCCAAAAACCCACATTAACAGAAACTCTTCTAAATTAGCATAACAAAACATTAATAAATCTCCCTTACCATCAATTTTGCACAAAAAACATTATATAACACTTAATTTGAGCATTGACTCTCCCTTTCGAGTGCCATGGGCAAAGCATGCTGGGAAATAGAAATCCCAGCCCAGTTTCAGTTAAATTTAAGTTAGTCTAAATTAAAAGAAATTAGTTCATACAACTCAAAACAATGAAACAATTCAGTTTACTTGAAATATGTCAGTGCTGTGAACTCAAAAGAAAAAGAAAGTTCTAAATACTCATAACAGTTAATTTAACTGAACTAATTTGTTTAATTTAAGTTCATCCTACTCAAACCAATTAAGTATTTTGAGCATTAGGGTTTACAGTGTGCACCAGAGTTCAAATGGCAGTGTTCAAAATTCTAATGAACCGCACTAACAGAGCAATCGCACCAGAGTTCATTTTAATCTATCCAAACTGCCAAGTGTGAACACAGTCCTAAGTTATATGCTGTGTATTTATCATACCAATGCTCAGAAAGATTGTCATGATGCAATATGCAATATCAGGTTTAATAATATAGCAGAGTATATTCTTTCTTTACCATTCAACTGTGAAAGATTGTTTTTTGTTTTGTTTTTCTCCTATTGAAAAAATGTTGATTTTCAAATAACACATCAGATCAGAACTTATGACTATTAAAAGCAGAGGAATTGTATATGGAAAGATGTGTGTCTACATTAACTAGATGTGATACACGTACACCAGAGACACGAGGAGTCACAGACCCAAGCATACTGTCTGGATCACATGGCTTCACTTGTTGTGAAACAGGAGGGGTCTGACCATGCCCGCCAGCACTTTTGGCAGCTGTGATGCAATGACCTCTGACATCATCTCTGGAAACTCCACCTTCATGGCGTCCGCCTGGATGTATGTGCTCAGACAGAAGAGATTGACCTTCTTCGCAATCTACACAAAGATAAAGTCAACGTCACAATTCAAACTCCCCTATCACGTTTTGCGTATTCTGACATATAACAAGTGATGGTGTGAATAAAGCCGCTTCATTAGTAATGTGGCCTATTTCATATTGTGTATTGCGCTTGTGCGATGAACTATTCATTTGATTTATTTTACGCACTGACATCACACAGCTTACCTGTGTGTTCTGAAACAGATTAACCCTATAAAGCGTACTGTACAAATTTTCTAAGGCCTCTAAATTATAAACATGATCGAAACTGCTCTGAAAAATCTGTTGTACACAATCTTTTGCATGCCTTCTTCCATCTGATTGATAGTTTATACTTTTTTAGGAAGTAAAAGGCCTTTTAGTAATTCTAAACTTGGTACATGTCTTTTTGCTGTGAAATCTTTACTGATTTTTAGGTAAGCATAAGAATTACTTTTCTATTGTTAGTAATATTTCAAAATGAACACTTATTGGACTGAAGAAACTTGGGTTTACTTGACTATCCATACATAATTTCTTAGAAAAATCATGTTAAAATGAAAAATAATGTTAAAATCAGGCTTTATCGGACCTTTTAAAGGATTAGTTCACTTTTAAATGAAAATTACCCCAAGCTTTACTCACCCTCAAGCCATCCTAGGTGTATATGACTTTCTTCTTTCTGATGAACACAACCGGAGTTATATTAATAAATATCCTGATGCATCCGAGCTTTATAACGGCAGTGAATGAAGCTCAAGAAAGTGCATCCATCCATCATAAACGTACTCCACAACATACTTTTTGGCCATATGAACTTATGAAACATTTTTTATAAATTGAATACGGAAGGCGCAGGGCGTAGCGTAAGCGTTTTGAACTGTGAGAGGCCTTACACTTTCTTACTAAGTTCCTAAGAATACGGAAGCCGGCCTGGTGGAAGCTAGATATTTTACATTATAACTTGTTAAATATAGATATTTTTCTTACACAAATGCATCGCTTAGCTTCAGAAGGACTTTATTAACCCCTTTATTAAAGTTTATATGACCAAAAAGTATGTTGTGGAGTACGTTTATAATGGATGGATGCACTTTCTTGAGCTTCATACTCGTTGGTCCCATTCACTGCCATTATAAAGCTTGGATGCATCAGGATATTTATTAATTTAAAGGTGCAATATGTAATATTTTTGCAGTAAAATATCCAAAAACCACTAGGCCAGTGTTTTATATTTTGTTCACTTGAGTACTTACAGTATCCCAAATGTTTCCAACTATTTGTAAATCGTGAGAAAATTGCAATTTTAACCAAGGCTCCGGGACGCCTCTCAATTGCGTCATACCCACGTTAACCCTCGGTTTCCGGTTTTATTTTGTAGAAACCATGGAAACACCAAAGACGCTTTAAAATATTACACGTTTTAATAGACAACTGTTTTGACAGAAAACTAATTGTTATATAGCTCAACACATTTAGTCTTATTGTTTAAATCAATTTTCTTGATTTTTTGCGAGTACCATGCTTTACCATGCCTCAGAGAAAAACACTACTTTGTCAAATAGCTAACATAGCATAATCAGATGCAGCTTTATTTTTATTAACAGTAATACATAATTTTCTCCATCATACAATACATTTTAAAATTAATTGCATGCCATTTATCAACACAAGACATCCAATATTTAATATGATATTCTAAAATCGATCAGCCTAATTGCAGTGTGTAACAGTGTCTCACAGCAGCCGCCGAGCGAACGCACAGAGTAACCTTATAACATTTTCAACACACTCAAATGTATCTAATATGATAAACAGAGCTGCATTACCTCATACTCATGACCGGAAAAGCGGAAGCGGCGCCGGCGACTGTGACATAATAAAAGTTCCGCTGCTCGTGAGGCGTGTGTTGCGCAATCGCTCCAGCGGCCTCGTTCAGCTCCCACAACACTCGGTCCTGCTCTGCTTCATACTACAGTAACGTTAATAATCGCATCCATGAACATGATTTCTTCCCGACTCCAATCCCTATTCTTGTGCACCGTCCGTTGAGATGGAGACCACATGTCCCAAGATTCCGCTCTAAAACTTGGCGTCATCAAGCTACGCCTTTGTTTTGAATAGGCTTCTAGCGACCTCTAGCAGACAAAATTATTACATATTGTACCTTTAACTCCGATTGTGTTCATCAGAAAGAAGAAAGTCATATACACCTAGGATGGCTTGAGGGTGAGTAAATCATGGGGTAATTTTCATTTTAAAGTGAACTAATCCTTTAATTGTACATCTCTCAGTCATCATTGTATTGCATTATATGTTTTGCCCCCCATAATAAAAACTATAGAGCTTTGATCATAAAACTAAGCATTTAAATATCATCTTACTATTATTATTACTATCTGTTATTGGGAGATACAGAGTGACAAATTATATTTATATGCAATTTATGTAAGTAGTCTGCTATTCTGTTATAAAATGTCATCGATTTACATTACAAGCTATCAGAATTTAATCTTACTTTTTGGCCATATAAATATCAGCATTGGGCCTGAGAATATCTGCACATTGAGCTTGAGAATAGGAAGATAGGATTTTATGAGAAAGCTCAGCAGCTACCTTTTCAAATGATTTTTTATTTTTATTTTTTGTTTTTAATTCTGAAACTGTTAAGCATTTCCTGAGAATGACCCATGTATATTAAGTCTATAACTCCTGCTGTACCTCATGCATGGCGTCCATGAGTTTGGTCAGGTGGTAGAATCTCTGTGAGCTGGCCACCACTCCTTTCTCCTTCAGCTGGATGGCTTTCAACAACTCACAGATGTAGCTCTGTCTCATTTCATCAAAATGCGATTGACTCTTCAGGCCCTCCAGAGGAACTATCACAAACACATCAATATTGAAACATAATCGATAAACTACTGCCAAGAGTCATATTCGAATTGACCACAGCATTAGTGTCACAAATAAATCAAAGCTTCTGTAAACTATTTCACAATGCATAAAATGTCCCTTCTACTGTAAATCACTTGACAGTTCTGTATAGGGTAAAAAAATCTCTTCAGTGATGACAGCCAGCATTTGTGGCAGTTTCACAGTGTTCTATTAATACAATAATGTTGCAGTCAGCACAACTGAAAAGCTTCTTTGGCATTAATGTTAATCTAATTTTAAAAAAAAAATAATAATAATAAAAAATGTTAGCTTGGAATTGAAACTTAGTTGGGATTTTCAAGGTCTCACAGTCTGCCAAACACATATCTCTGTCTATCCATGTGGACTGGCATGAAGCCATTGGTTTAAAATTGTCCAGATTGTTAATATTCCATTTTGGAACACCGATCTTACGTGTAGAGGGTCAGATAGTAAGAGTTTAATGGGTCCAAGAGAAAACACAGAGGATTTATTACCAGTGTTGAGGAGCATCAAAGCCTTCATGCACAGAAACTCTTCCTTGGTCACTTGCAAGTTAGCGAATTCTTGTGGAACAAACTGCATAGCCAAGCACAAGTCGTAGATCGGAGACCTCCTCATCTGATCCCTAAAATTTAAAGAGCTCTACTGAGTACATGCATATTTCAATGTCTGTCAGTTAATGCATATATATACTGTATATACACCTGTTTACTAAATGTAGCTATTAAATCTGGCAGGCACTTTCCACAAATAGGGTATGAAATAGTTTTGTCCGTGAAGGGAGGTACATAAACATCAGAAAATGTTGTATGTTGTTACAGTGCTCAGCGTAAATGTGTAAACCCCCTTTGATAAGTAACATTTTAAACAATATCTCAATGAACACAAAAACAATTTCCAAAATGTTGACAAGACTAAGTTTTATCTAACGTCTGTTAGGGTGATGCAAAAATAGGTACACCACACTGCAAGACTCTGGAGCAAATCTAAATTTTAGACTACAAATGTCTAATTTAACAAGAATTCAACCACAGGTGAGTCTAATTATTCATTACACAGGTGTCCAGAAGACAGCTGACTATAAAAGGGTGTTAAAACCCCGTCCCATTTCATGCTGTCAGCAATGGCACCACATGGAAGAGAAATGTCACAAGACCTGAGAAAGAAATTAATTTCTTTACACCAGAAAGGTGAAGGCTATAAGAAGATCAGAAAAGCTTTACTTATCAGTCAAAATACTGTAGCAAAAGTGGTACAAAAATTTTAAAAAGATGGAACTGCAACCATCTCACTGTCACGAACGGTAGCTGTAGCATTCAACGTACGACGAAGGAGATAGCTTCAATAATATTTAATGGAACAAGAAACCGGAAAATCACTAGGAAATAACACTACAAAACATAATCAATACAGGATGAAGACTGAACTGAAACTGAGTGCTTATAGACAAAGGAAACAGGAGCAAACAAGACTAATCAACAAGACACAGCTGATACAAATGAACTAATGAAGGAAACCATGGAAACAAACAAGTGGCGGGAAGCTTAACAAAGGGAGGCATGTGACAAATGAAAATGCAGACATACGGTGCATTCCAAACGGGATATATCGCCCTCCGAAGGGTACTTCGGAGTGAAAATAATCATGGCCGCCATATTGAAGGGTCGTTCCAAACCGAAGTGCACAAAACGGGGCGCTTCAAAGGGCCCTTCGGAATGAAGGATTTCGAAGGGTACAACTGAAGGGGACACTTCGGGCCCCCATGATCCTTTGCACAGGGAAGTTCTTTGACGTCGCAGAATGGGTACAGGAGGTTAGGAGTTCGATTTTACCTATAAATATATTTACCTATAAGTATAGTATTTTTCTATACTACTGTAATATTTATACGAGTTAGATTTGGTACATTATTATGGTCAAAATGACATACTTCAACAAAAATACTTTACAGCTCCATTTATCAGTCCATTCAAATGTTTCAAATACATAGACACGATATACAATATGATGCGATAAACCAAAAATTAATAAATAAATAAACTAACGTTAAACAAAGGGCGCAGCTTGCACAATCTACTCTTCCTTGATTGTCTCGTTAAGATGACGCAGAAGTGCGTTCCAAAAAAGGAGTTTTTTTTACCCCTACACCCTTCATCCCTTCGAAGCTCTCACTCCGGAGGGTAAACCCTTTGAAGGGATTAGGGCAAAGGGATGAGCCCTTACGAATGGAACGCAGGGATAGAGTTCAAAACAGACAGACATGTGACACTCACAGAGGCGTCCAGGTTATATTTACATTGAACTTAAATCCTGCACTAGAGCACTGCTTTTGTACGTTTGACTGAAATGTTTACTAGTGTTTATTTCCTATTGTAAAACTTGGGTCCGTAAGTGATTGTAATTTCGACTTCAGTTAAAATTACATTAATATGCCATTAAATGGCAGCAAAAACTGTCTTTATGAGTAAGTCAGTCGCAAAGACTTTTATATTGAAAGGGATTGAAGGTTGTAAACAAGGACGTTGTTTTTACTTTAAACAACCTTATAAGACACAACTGACAAATGCATTGACTAGCGTTCTCATGGGAAATCCCCTTTAATGTTAAAAGGACAAAGACAAAGATATCGCTTTCCTCAGCGGATATTCAAACTGATTTTGTGATTATAAATATAAGATTGCATGAAAAATATAATCTATAGGTGCAGGTAATGCACTCGCTTAGTCGATCTCTCTCTCTCATAATAATCTACTCTACATAATACAATAAGCTTCAAAGAAGCAGCTCAGCATTCCTTCGTTACTAGTTCTAAAGTGACGTTTTAGAATTAGTAACCAAGGCTTGGGCTCAACTGTTAAACTGTCAACTTGAGATTTGAATCCATGGCGGAAGGAAATAGTTCCTCACAAAAGAGGGTTTTTAAGACACTCCATTGTTGTTTCTTATTTATTTACACACTTGTGCCGTCAAACTGTTGTATAATTGCAACATTCATAGCCGTGCGATATGGCTCTATATCAGCACAGCTGTGATTACCTAAGGCCGAATCACAGCCGTGCTGATATAGAGCGATATCACAAAGCTACTTGTGTGATATTGCTTATATAGCACTTCATACAATAGATTGCAGATTAGATTTACAGTATTAAACATGAAAAAACAGTGTCAGTGTCACTTTCAATTAGAATTTCAACTTCTATTTCTACCATAAAGCAGCTCTCCAGTGGACGGAGCCTTAGAGCCATACCTACCTATTACGTAATTGCCACGGACCAATGGTCAAGCTGCTTTGAACTCTCGAATGAAATTTGTTTTGGCCTGATTTTGTTCGAAATCACGTCACTCCAGTTCATTCTTCAATTTTGCTTGAAGTATATCAGAGCCTTAGCATTTGAACAGATTTTAATCCAATTGTTTTTAATGTTACTTACTGGCTCAAGACAAGATCGGGTGCAAAGTACAGGTAATCAGAAGTGACATTCTGGAATGTTCTCCAACCCAGCGAGAACAACATTAAACCCATCCAGGAGTACTGGATTAGCGTCATCTGGTCGTTGATGTGCAAATTGCGAAAACCTTTTAAACACAGATGAACAAGAAAAGTCTTTAGTGAAGCCTTAGAACTCGTAGCATTGTACGATTATGAAGAGCTCCATTGTTTGTGCTTTGATCTCATAGTCATTCAGTAGGGAATGACTCATGAACGCTAGTCTCTCTTAGACTAAAATGTTTGTTAGGCTGATTGTGGTGGTGTTACCTGGAAGAGACTTGGACCATCTGACAATCCAGAGCAGCTGCCTCTCACAGAGTCTGTTGAGACTGTTGAGGAGAATGTGGGGAAGCTCTGGTTGCGAGCTGTCGTAGCCAGAGTAGACCACCTGTGGCTCAATGCCCTCCAGAATGCTGATCATCTGCGGGGCCAGGTGCAGCTCACGGATGGCTGGCATACCGGGCAGGGAGGACACAGTTTGACCATCAGCCAGCAGGGTTAACGGACCCTGGAACATCAGTGATGGACTCAACCCCGTGACCTTCATACTTGCAAACCGCTTCATTTTACGGCCTGAAACACACAAACGCACTTTAATGGGGATTCATCTTGATCATCTTGTTGCTCTTATAGAACGATATGCTACTGCACATTAAAATACTAATTACTTACTTACTAATTACTTGTGATTCTTTAGGGTGGAAGCCAGTGTCTTGCTTAATGATCTTTAAGACGGTCACTATTTCAATTTATATTACTTCAAATTGAAGGTGCAATATGTAAGATTTCTGTCCGCTAGAGGGCGCTAGATACCTATTCAAAACAAAGGTGTAGCTTGATGACGGCAAGTTTGAGCGCGGAATCTTGGGACATGTGGTCTTCGCCTCAATGGCGGGTGGAAACGAATTGAGATATGACTCGGGAAGAAATCATGTTCATGGATGAGATTATTAACGTTACTGTAGTATGAAGCAGAGCAGGACCGAGTGTTGTGGGAGCTGAACGAGGCCGCTGGAGCGATTGCGCAACACACGCTTCATGAGCAGCTGAACTTTTATTATGCCACAGTCGCCGGCACTGCTTCCACTTTTCCGGTCATGAGTATGAGGTAACGCAGCTCTGTTTATCATATTAGATACATTTGAGTGTTTTGAAAATTGTTATAACGTTACTCTGTGCGTTCGCTCGGCGGCTGCTGTGAGACACTGTTGTACACTGCAGTAAGCTAGATCGATTTTAGAATATCATATTAAATGCTGGATGGCTTGAGTTGATAAATGGCATGCAATTAATTTTAAAATGTATTGTATGATGGAGAAAATTCTGTATTACTGTTACTAAAAATATAGCTGCATCTGATTATGCTATGTTAGCTACTTCACAATAGTGTTTTTCTCTGAGGCATGGTAAAGCATGGTACTCGCAAAAAAAAATCAAGAAAATTAGATTTAAACAATAAGACTAAACGTGTTGAGCTATATAACAACAATTAGTTTTCTGTCTATAAACATAACCAAACCTTTGTTCCCTTGTCTATTAAAACATGTAATATATTAAAAATAAAACCGGAAACCGAGGGTAACGCGAGTATGACGCAATTGATAGGCGACTCCTCACACGTCCCGGAGCCTTGGTTAAAATTGCAATTTTCTCACGATTTACAAATAGTTGGAAACATTTGGGATATTGTAAGTACTCAANCTAGTGGTTTTTGGATATTTTACTGCAAAAATATAACATATTGCACCTTGCACCTATATCTTTGGGTATAGTTTACCCAAAGATATCCTTTACTCTTCTGAATGTCAATCAAAACCTTATGGGGTTTTTTTTTTTAGTTTTTTTTGTGGAACACAAAAGGAGAAGTTTAGCAGAATGTCCAGGCTGCTGTGTGCAAGTGAATGGGGACTGAGGCTCAACAAGCATCAAAGAGATTTGAGAAGATTTCAGTCTGTTCCTCACAAAAAATTACGCCTATACTGCAAATAGTTTGCAGAGGCTATTTACACTAACTCTGTCTACCATTTTCTGATTGAGCAGACAAAAAGAAATCCATATGATAACAGGATCTGTGGGGTGGAGAGTAAGGTGAGTTATGTTAGCTTTTGACACAAATGACCCGAGTTCGAATCCGCTTTTTCCGAACTCATTCCTCTCCCTTTTCCCATAGCATATCAGCTTAAAGGGGCATTTATTTAAAAAATAAGAAGAAGAAGAAAGCATTCGAAAAGTGGAAATGAAGTGCCTAACGGGTATAAAGTGTAATTAGCATCTATCGCTATTTGCACTTAGTGCCATAGCCGCTGCTAAAAAATTATTACATGACTTCAGAAGATTTTTAAAATGCATGAGTCACATGAACACCTTTTATGATACTTTAATGGCACGTTTTGATTTTGAAAGCCCAAGTCCCCATTGACTTTCACTGTACAGCTTGGACATTGCGCTAAACATCTCCATTTGTGTTTCACTGAAGAAAGAAAGTCATTTGGTTTTAGAACAACATGAGGTTGTATAAATTATGTCAGAACTTTCATTTTTGGGTAAACTAAGGTAACACTTTTATAATAAGGTCCCATTTACTCCCATTGGGCAATACATTTGATACAGTATTTATAACTCTTTGTTAATGTTAGTTAATAAAAATACAACTGTTTATTGTTAGTTCATGTTAGCTCAGGTCCTTTAACTAATATTAAAAAATACATCTTCTGATTTTAGTGATGTATTAGTAGATGCTTGGTTAACATTGCATTACCTAAGATTAATAAATTATTTAGAAGTATTTTGCATTGTTAATTCATGTTAACTAATGTAATTAACTAATGTTCACAAATGAAACCTTATTGCAAAGTGTTATCAACTATACTTAAGATTGGCCCTTTAGAACATATTCAACATTTTAACATATAATGGCTGTCCATTAATGTTCATTAAGTATTGAGAAATGATGTTTTTAATATATAAATACAAAGCTTATATACAAAAAGTGATACCTCCAAGCATCATCCCTGCCTGGTAGCATTTTCTAAGACGACATGCGGGACAATTTTTTCTCCTGATTTTATCAACAATGCAGTCATTTCGTCCCGCACACAGGTAGTTATGGTGACCTAGACAAAAGAAGAAGAAGAAAAAAAAAAATTTGTAAAAATTTTTTTTAAGGAACATGATTTGGAGAGTACAGCGAGAGAGAAAAAAGAAAAAGACACAGAGTGAATTGGTTTGAAGCAAGGCTGACAGGGCATAGTGACATGGCCATGGTCAGACATAGTGGCTCTTACATATCTGTCCTCAGAGATAAGAATAACAAGAAAGAACACTGTGAACATTGGTCCAAATGATAATTACCATCTTCTGGGACACTGTATACACCCTGACTCACGCTCTTCCAAACATGAAATAAAAATTTCTGTTTGCAACAACAGTTTACAAAAAACTGATATTAAAATTTAAAAAAACAACAACAACAAAAAAAACATGCTAAAACCTTTTTTGTGGTTTGTAGTCCACGTCGATTTACGTCCTGTTGTTTCCCATTTACGAAATACATCAACACAGAAGAGAAACTGCAGTCTGCAGAGTTCATGGGGTCTTCAATATACTCTAAGACATATTATACTATTTGGTAACACTTTATTTTAAGGTGACGTAGTTACACGTTACTACACGTACTTACTATAGTAAGAACGTAAATAATGCATAATTACAAGTAACTAACCCTAAACCAAACCCCAACCATAACTCTACAGTAAGTACATGTAGTTAATTAATATTACTCAGTACTTATTTGAGTAAGTATACTATAACTACGTCACCTTAAAATAAAGTGTAACCTACTATTTTGATAAAATTATAACAGTTTTAGCACAATGTTGCTCACCCTCATCAGCTCTCTTGAAAAACACCTTGCAGCTTCCACAGGTAAGAACTCCATAGTGACAACCCGAAGCCTCGTCTCCACATATAACACACAGTCTTTGAGATGGAACCCTGAATATAAGCAAGACACAATGTTCTCTGGATGGTAAAACCAAAACACATCCTAAACGACAGTGGCTTAAACATGTATTTGGACCAGATGGTTACAAATAAATCCAAATGTAATTGCAAATAGCTGTAGATTTGTTTTTGACTAATACAATAACATTTCCACAAGCATCCACATACTAAGATAGGCCACTGTACATTATGTTCTGACCTTTGACCTTCAGATTAATGATCTTTAATGGTTCACTCATTCAGTGCTAAATTATGTGCTCAGGTTCCAGCTCACTTCAAGTGGATCCCAAAATCTTGATGTGCTGGTTCTGATGTGATGTAAAATGTTCAAGAATAAGGCAGTTTTTAGGAGCAGAATTAAAGGATTAGTTCACTTTCAAATAAAATTTTCCTGATAATTGACTCACCCCCATGTCATCCAAGATGTTCATGTCCTTCTTTCTTCAGTCGAAAAGAAATTAAGGTTTTTGATGAAAACATTCCAGGATTATTCTCCTTATAGTGGACTTCAATGGCCTCCAAAAGGTTGAAGGTCAAAATTACAGTTTCAGTGCAGCTTCAAAGGGCTTTAAACGATACCAGATGAGGAATAAGAGTCTTATCTAGCGAAAAGATCGGTCATTCAACTTACGGAACGAACGCGGCGCCAGTTCCGTTTTTTTCCGTAAGTAGAATAGGGAAGGCGTAGGACATACGGCATAAGCTTTTTGAAGAATACGGAAAGCGGAAGCACGTGCAAGGCGATTATTTGTTTTTATAAAGCATATACAGTTGCATTTTTTTCGAAAATGACTGATCATTTTGCTAGATAAGACCCTAATTCCTCGTCTGGTATCGTTTAAAGCCCTTTGAAGCTGCACTGAAACTGTAATTTTGATCTTCAACCTTTTGGAGGCCATTGAAGTCCATTATAAGGAGAATAATCCTGGAATGCTTTCATCAAAAACCTTAATTTCTTTTCGACTGAAGAAAGAAGGACATGGACATCTTGGATGACATGGGGGTGAGTAAATTATCAGGAAAATTTTATTTGAAAGTGAACTAATCCTTTAAGCACCCTTGATTTAGATGCCTGATTAGAGAATAACTAAAATATGATACCATATTTTTTTAATCGTTTCCCATTGAATAATACATAAGAGGAATTCAAACTGAATTTGCAACACCCCATGTCTCAATATAATACATTTAAATAATGGGCAAAAACAGATCTTAAATCTTCTGTCTCCATCTTGTAAATGTGCTTCATGTTCGACTCCATTTTGAATAATTTGAGGTGAAACAGAGCATTCTGGGACATGTTGTTCCATCATGTGC
>RJVU01063416.1:5067296-5095107 GCA_003731715.1 Anabarilius grahami | reverse complement strand
AACATTTCATTTCGACTTTTAATTAATGCATTTCTGCGTTATGTTGCTTAAATTCAATTCTGAATGGCGCACAACATCGTTCTTACCCTGAGAAAGCAGAGTAGACTGTCTGTGAGCGCGGGATGACGCCATCTGCTGAAGAGTGTCCAGCGTACTCGTCATTCACATTAGTGGAATGATACCAGAACGGGGAGCTCGCGGGGGAAACCCATTTAGAAATGTCCGATTTGGACATCATGGGAGCTGCGCTTGTTCCATCGAAATTCAGCATACCCCTGCCTGAAGAAGGTGATACTCTTCTCAGAGTTGGCAAAACCAATGTAGATTGATTCATGTCCAACTGAAAGTTGGAGGAACTGTCCACAACTACCTGTTGGGCAGTTTGAGATGAAAGCAAAGCTGAATACTCTTCAATAAACCCACACTGCTGTTTCATTTCGGTAGAGTCGTAGCAGCTTTCTAAGGCGCTTATGTCGAAATCAGTGTTGGGTGGCTCCATAATGAGAGACTGTTCTTTCTCATCTTTGATAAACGAACTCTCTGGAAAATCTGTCTCCTTCGGCAGAAGCGCTTTTGCGCTCCACTGTCCGGTTTCGATTTTCAGAAATTCATCTATGTGATCAGTATACGTTTTAGTACCGAGAGGCAAGTCAAGCATGGATAGTTGATCCAGAGCGTCGCTGCTTGTTCCAGGCGCGCAGCCGCGTAAAGACTCCGCGTGTCCAAAATTACGCACGGAGACCCTGCCGTGCCCAAAACTCCCGTCCGTATATTTCTCCATTAAATTACTTACTTCCGTCCTCATCTCTGTGGAATCAGCGACAGAAGTGTTCACAGTGTCCATTCTACTGTTAGTTTTGGTTTCCATAATCACAAATCTGGAGATGCGTCCTCTCTGTTTGGTTGGAAGTTGTGATCTGTGGCGTATAACCGTTTCTGTGTATTACTCCTTGTGGTGAGAGGCTGTACAAAAATGTCCCAGCAACTTATTCCTAAATATGAAACAACAACCACTCTGAAAAATATATGCTTTATTAATTATAATGTTTTTTTAATAATATAAAATATATGCTATTTGATATTGCCTTGATGTAGAAATCATACTATATTTAATTAAACTATATTAACATGTTAACTAAGTAATTTATAAGAGCTTTTGAGTAAAGACTGTCTATATCAAAACAAATTAGAGGTTAATTTCTTACCTTTTGGGTATAAGTCAATGACATCAAATTAAATATAGTCTCATGTAAAAGTGTGATGGGTGAAGACACCGAAATATCATGGTAGTCATGGATAAAATGCTGAAATATTATCCAACATGCTCCAGATACATGCTCCACAGAATGTGTTCAGCACGAAAGGGAAGAAAGATGTCCTTCTAATTTATCTACACAGAAGTTACACATGGAGTGGGTTTGACAAGCAATGTTTCCAGATTGAATATGAAAACTATATACTAAAGTATCTATCTGCTTCATAATTCAACTGAAACGTCTGTTATGTCTGAACTTCAGAAGAAAAGAAAAAGGACTAAGAATATAGGCTGGTTTTATATTGTAAATCATCTTTGTTTGTGGTGACTCATTGATGTGATGTGAACATCCTGTCCTTGTGTGCTTGGTTCCAGAAGGCCGGTTAAAAGCTCTCTTTGAAGCTCATTTCCTTACAGCAAAGCATTATTTACTCATTTTCACACCAAATGATTTTCCATTAAAGCATGATTTTAGTCCAGGTGTCTAATGCTGCAGGAATAAAGTTTAATTATCTTTTCAAAGTGCAATTTTCATAATATTATTTTTTTTATGTTTGACTAATAAAAACAATGTTCTGTGACATCCTGGTTTTCGATTTACTTAAAAAAGTGAATAATTGACAAATGCCAAACACATCAAACTTTGTTCAAATCATTAATCTTAAAGTCGCATGAAATCAAAATGTACCATTCTTATTTTTTATGGAACATTGCAGAATTTATTATAAATGATTTATCTGTGCACATAATTTTTTTTTTTAAATTCGTGCACTCTCATAATCTTTCATTTAAAAACTTCCCCTCCCTCTTGCAGCGACATCTCTTCCCTTCTCTGATGACATGTTTACTGGCTCGAGGGCGGGGCAACCTGTCACTCACATGAGACTGATCAATAGCAAACCACAATGATCCAATCAATTCCTGATGGACAAAAATCCCCAAAAAATGTATTGTTCAAGAAACAGATTCACTCGGATATACACTGCTCAAAAAATTAAAGGAACACTTTGAAAACACATCAGATCTCAATGGGGAAAAAATATCATGCTGAATATCTATACTGATATGTTAGGAACAAAAGGATGCCACATCGTTTGATGGAAATACAAATGATCAACCTACTGAATTCAAAGACACCCTGAAAATCAAAGTGAAAAAATGATGCAGCAGGCTAAGACATTTTGCTGAAATTTCATTGCAGCAACTCAAAATGGTACTCAGTAGTTTGTATGGCCCCCACGTGCTTGTATGTATGCCTGACAACGTTGGGGCATGCTCCTAATGAGACGACGGATGGTGTCCTGGGGTATTTCCTCCCAGATCCGGAGCAGGGCATCACTGAGCTCTTTGACAGTCTGAGGTGCACCTGGCAGCATCAGATTAGGGCTGGGCGATATATCGCATGCGATTGTCACGCGCATTTCCTCAGTAAAGCCGGTTCCCTGATTACCGCTAAATCGCCATCACCTGCTTTCAAATGGAGCGCCATTTAATAGACAGAGCCGTAGATCACTGACAAGCCACGCAATATCGCATTCATTATCGAAGGTGATTAATCTGCGATATGAACGCGATATTGCGTAGCTTGTCAGTGAACTACGGCTCTGTCTATTAAATGCCGCTCCATTTGAAAGCAGGTGATGGCGATTTAGCGGTAATCAGGGAACCGGCTTTACTGACGAAATGCGCGTGACAATCGCATGCGATACATCGCCCAGCCCTACGTCAGATGGACCGAAACATAATGTCCCAGAGGTGTTCTATTGGATTTAGGTCAGCGAGCGTGGGGGCCATTCAATGATATCAATTCCTTCATCCTCCAGGAACTGCCTGCATACTCTCGACACATGAGGCCGGGCATTGTCGTGCACCAGGAGGAACCCAGCACCCACTGCACCAGCGTAGGGTCTGACAGACAGCATATCGCCCTCCACGGCTTCTTCAATGGCAAATCCCAATCGAGCTCCACGGTGCTGGGCAGTGAGCACAGGGCCCACAAGAGGATGTCGGGCCCTCAGGCCACTCTCATGAAGTCTGTTTCTGATTGTTTGGTCAGAGACATTCAAACCAGTGGTCTGCTGGAGGTCATTTTGTAGGGCTCTGGCAGTGCTCATCCTGTTCCTCCTTGCACAAAGGAGCAGATACCGGTCCTGCTGATGGGTTAAGGACCTTCTACGGCCCAGCTCTCCTAGAGTAACTGCCTGTCTCCTGGAATCTCCTCCATGCTCTTGAGACTGTGCTGGGAGACACAGCAAACCTTCTGGCAATGGCATGTATTGATGTGCCATCCTGGAGGAGTTGGACTGCCTTTGCAAACTCTGTAGGGTCCAGATATCGCCTCATGCTAACAGTAGTGACACTGACCCTAGCTAAATGCAAAACTAGTGAAAAACAGTCAGGAAAGAAGAGTAGGAGAAAAATGTCAGTGGCCTCCACCTGTAAAACCATTCCTGTTTTGGGGGTCGTCTCATTGTTGCCCATCTAGTGCACCTGTTGTTAATTTCATTAACACCAAAGCAGCTGAAACTGATTAACAACCCCCTCTGCTACTTAACTGACCAGATCAATATCCCGGGAGTTTAACTGACTTGATGCTATTCTCTGATTAAAAAGTGTTCCTTTAATTTTTTTGAGCAGTGTACTTCACAAGAAAAGGGAAGAAAAGATTATCGCAACTTCGGTTTCATGCCGACTTTAAGTAAGCAATAGTGATGCTTTTCTAAATACCACTAATTAAATCATGTTCCATTTTTCAGTCGTCACTGATAACAGTTGAATAGCCTTGGCTGTATGATATCACCCACGTCACAAGTAAAGCACAATCACTGTAGCTCTCAGACACAATAACTGAATCATTCAGCAAATTTCTAATAGCAACAGCCCAATCTAGATAAAACTTTCATGTCCCCCAATTCTAATTCAAAGCTCTTTTCTCACACACCTCTAAGAGTTCTCAGTTGAGAGGGTCAAAGTGACCAAGCTGGTTTTATTCTTCCCTTTCCTGCATCTTCGAGGCATTATTTTTTTATCACCTTAGCAACCATGCTACAGTGAGCTGTGACAATCGTGTGATCCCGCAAATTAGAGTATGATAATGAATTGCATGTATCTCTGGAATACTTCATTCTGATTGGTGAACCTTTTTTTGCATAATCATTGTGAAATAGTTGTCCCTGGCTATCATTCTACTACATTGATATGCAAATTTTGTGTAGCTTTTCTTACAAAATAATTTTAATTAAAAATCAGTATTTCATATCCTTTTATTTACTTATTTGGTCACACAAATATTTTACTGCTCAATGCTGTGATTGGCCAATCAAAATCAAGTATCCTGGAATATTCATACATTATTAGAAAGTTATTTATGAGATAGTTCATTCTGATTCATCAACCTTTTTGCATAATGACTGTGAAATAATTGTCCCTGGCTATCAATCTACTTTAGATATGCTAATTTTGTGTTGTTGTTTTTTTCTTACAAAATAATTTTAACTCAAATCAACATTTCATGTCCTTGTATTTACTTTTCTATTTGGTCATTATACAAAAACATTTGACTGTTCAATGCTGTGATTGGCCATTCAAAATGAAGTATTCCGAAATGATATGCAAAAACTGGAACACTTGCTTCTGATTGGTCAATAATTGGCAACACTTTATTTCGATGGTCCACTTTAGACACTCTACTAACTATAAGTAACTGCAACTACATGTCAACAAACTCTCATTCGACTATTTGCTTAACATCTGCTATCACTTTATGTTGATGGTCCCCCAACAGACATTCTACTGACTATAAGTAGCTTTTCAAGTACGTCAACTTATAACCCTAATGCCGAGTTCACACTGCACGATTTTAGGGCCGATATTCAGTCACCAACAGATTTTGCGAAATCACCGGCCAATGCCCGAAATCAGAGGAAAATCGGTGTTCATTCTCGCGAGTGACAATCACGCAATTTTGAATAATCAAAAACGCGATCTAAGAGAATCGACAATGCATCATTGACACCCGTGAGATATTTGGCATGCTAAATAACTGGACCTGTCTGCGATTCAAAATCCTGCTGTGTAAAATGTGTTCTGACTGAAAATGACATTGGCGATGAGCTACAGCCAACGAGAGAGCAAGATACAGGGCAGCGAGAAGTTCGGGGAGGAGTTATAGACCCGCGTCCCCACAAATTAACTTGGCATGACCCTAATTTAACAGTCTACTAATACTCTATTGAGAGTTATTTAGTAGAAAATTTAATGAGAATTTGTTGACATGTAGTTGCAAAGTTACTTATAGTTAGTAGAGTGTCTAGAATGAACTATCAAAATAAAGTGTAACCAAATAATTGAATCAAAAATGTCAAATTCAATCAATATTTCCACGTATTTGTGTTTTGGTTAAAGGGTTAGTTCACCCAAAAATGAAAATTCTGTCAAAATTCAGTCACACCCCCCAGTGGTCAACCATTGAAAGTTTGAAACACTAATGACATAACGAAGCCTCGTTTACTGAAATCACGTGACTTTGGTAGTTTGATAGACGCTCCGAACCACTGATTCAATACAAAAGGTTCGTAAATCTTCAAAGCTTTATGAAGCAGTGCTTTGAGATCGCCCATAGATATTGATGAATAAAGTTTTTTTTTTTTTTTGGCACACAAAAAGTATTCTCGTCGCTTCATAACATTAAGGTTGAACCACTGTAGTCACATTAACTGTTTTAAATACATCTTTAGTAGCTTTCTGGGCATCTGAAAGTGTTCGGATTTGATCAAAAATATCTTAATTTGCATTCCAAGGATGAACGAAGGTCTTACGGGTGTGGAACGACATGAGGGTGAGTAATTAATGACATAATTTTCATTTTTTGATGAACTAACCCTTTAAGTAGCAGCGTAATAATAAGCTGGATCAGGGCTTGACATTAACACCCGCCAACCCGCCAAATGTGGGTAGATTTCAGCTGTGGCGGGTACGACAGCCACTCCCACTAGCCACTTTGGCGGGTTGAATATAATTTCAGCCTACAGCCTAATCAAAGGTAGCCAAGCTCGTCATAGCACAAAATTACAATCCAATCACAATTCGTTATCGATTAACGAATCAGATCTCCTTGCGCCTGAATAGTCAAATACACGCACACACAGATGTCAAAATATCCATTGTGTGGAGTATCTCACGTGAATACAGTCAGTTATGGCTTAAGTGTACGAAAACAGGTTGGTAAAAGCTAGATGTGTCAGTAGCCTATATTACATACATGCATTCAGCAGCCCAATTATATACCTGTCTGTCATTAATGTTAATTAAACAACAAAAGATGTTAAATAAATGTTAAATAAACCTACTGTATCTGGAAAAAAAGAGTTTAGGCTATTTAATTTACTATTGTATTTGTAATTTGCTAATTTGCTTCTTTGTACTTTTTATATAGCCTAACAAAAATAACTTAAACAATTATAAAATTGATCATATTATGGTCATATTACCCACCCCTTGCCCACCCGTACATACCACCTGATATTCCATGTAGGCCTAGTCTTGATTTAGGTGGTCAATCTGCATTTGAAAGTTTGAAAGGGTTTTAAATCTAGCTAATCAAGTAAAATGACTCAAAATCAAGTAGTTTTAGCATGTCAAAGTCAACTTTAATCATATAAAATGTAATTTCCCAACAGCAAAATTGTGGCCAGTGAAAATGCTGAGTGGCTAGTAACTTTGGAAAACCACTAGCCACAGTGGCTGGTGAGCAAAAAAAGTTAATGTCAAGCCCTGAGCTGGATAATGTACAATGAGATGGACTGTAATGGAAAAAAAGTCATTATGCATTAAAACACAATTGTGCAAAACCTCTACGCTCCATGTTGGGATATAATTTAATTGATCTAGCTAAACAGGCTGTTACTGAGGTCAGAGCACTGGTAGTCAAGTCAACCAATGCTGATAAAAGCTTTTCACTTCAGCTCTCTATTTCTGACTCACTTCCAGGCAGAGTAGCACCTGGTGAATTATATCTGTATGGGCCACACTCAGCATGCAGCTGGTGGGAATAAAGGTTTACTGAGTCTCCTGAGAGGTCAGGTTGAACTATGGAAGAAACATCCATGCCTGTTACTGTGAGACCTGAGTTTAAAATATGTGTAAAATATCTATAATTAGAAGTCTATTACAGAAACCTCTAGGATGAATAGCATAATAGAATTGTTTTGTGTGTAAACTACCTGTTAAGCCTGTAAACCCTGACATGAAACATAAGAGACAGTGCAAAAGAGGGAGCAAATTAGTTGAAAGCTCAACTTACCACTTTTATTTCTTTTTACATTTCCATTTTTTATTATTATAAATATACCATTGACTTGACTTCACAAAATGTATAATTAATAATTAGGGTTAATAAAGCATGTTTCAAGGGGTTGCGACATACAGCTATGGAAAGAATTAAGAGACCACTCCAAGTTCAGAAATCAATGTTAAGTGGTCTCTTAATTTTTTCCATAGCTGTATTTCTAGTGTACCCTGATTCTCAAACATAAAATCATGACATGCTAAAATATGACACATTTCCACATTCATTAACATCAATACCACCATGCAAAACAGTAACTACACATTTACAGTGGTCAAAAATGAGAAACATTTGGTCACAGACTGTTCTGCTCTGTGACATAAGTTTGGCTCCACTATGCTCAGCTTCACTGAAAACAGTGTAACGAAATAAATGAAAAAAACGTTGAAGCTTTTTCTTTGTCTTGCTGTTACTGTGTTTTATACGTGTAACGTTGCATATTTAGAATATGACAAGGCATGGCAACACAATGGCAAACAGCAGCATTATTAGCATTTTCAGAAGCAAAAACGTGACTTTCAAAAAAATGTATTCTGAAATATAATAAAATATTTTATTTAATTTCAGTTTTTTTTGTTTTGTTTAGTTTTTTCCCGGCAGAATTGGTGCTCTCCAGAGGAAATGTTGCTTATAAAACAAGCAACTATGGTTTAGAGGAAAGAGGAATGTAATTTTTACAAACCCTGTTAAAAACATGTTCCAGGGCCAGTTGCATGATCTGTTTAGACTATTGACTTAGGCTGGGTCTGAAATCTCCCCCATACCCTTATTCACTATTCCCTACATTACTCCACTAATATAGTCCACTTGAGGGAGAGAATGAAAGCGAGTGAGTGAATTCAGACACTGAGTGCGCCGGAAGGACTGCCGCTTTTGCATAGTTTGTTCTTGCTGTTTAATAATCATTTGCAACTTAGCAAACTGGCATCTCCAGTAGTAATTAAAAGATTTATCTTAAAATCTTTAATGGAAACTAGCTTGTATAAAGCTTAATTAAACAATTTAATAATCAATTAAAAAGGAATTTATACCTATATGATATTACACTGTACCCACATTGGACCAGCAGTTTAAAAATGGATGGATGGATGGATGAATCAGCTGTGGGCGCCATCTTCTGGCAAGATGCGGGAATTCATTCAGCACGCAACTCTCACAGTGCATTATGGGTATTCTCATCAGTTGTACACTTGTTCCTGCATTGCATTGTGGGATTGAATCAGTGAACTTGATAACATCCGCTATAGTTGCGGACACCACTACAAATGGCTGTGCCCTATATAAGGGTATTGGGGCGATTTTGGACACAGCCTTAGTCTTTTTTTTTTTCTGTAAACTTTTATTTAAGTCATTTGCATAAAAACTTTGATCGGTCTAATAAAAAAAATAAAAAGTAAGACTTGGCTATCTGCTAGTTGGTCAGAGTATTTCTTAAGACAGGGGTTTTCAATTTTTAGATGCCACGTATCTCTAAATATGAAACATGAGAGGGACACCCATCCTAAATTTTAAGAAGCATCTAAATAGTTTATTGTATAAAGAACCAATTTGTACTGTGAAAAAAAAAATCATATTAATAATGTCAAAATATATTTGGAAAATATTTAGTTTCTATCATGATGGTAATGTACCCACTCATTTACTGTACTGTCCTTTACTCATTTTAATCGAATATTTATTTTTTTCATGTTTATTTATTTTAACCCCCCCCCCCAGCACTTGTCATATTCAAAAAAAAAGAGGAAATATTCTGCTTTAAGAAAATGAAGCCTGTTTTTAGTACTATTAAAACTTTTACAGTATGATATTTTCATGAATTTAGCACCCCAGGTCTGATATGTTTTTAAATTATATTATTTAAACTGTATTTTTCAAGTATTTATATCATAGTATTTGTTGTAGTATCTTTAATACATGATATTTTAAATAGAAAATCATAGAATTCATTTTGTATTACACTATTGACTATCTAATAAGAATCCTTAGAGAAAAGTGAAAAGAGTGTTCCAGTTGAGAAAAACTACAGTTTCTGTTGACTGGCGAGCCTCTCTCCCAGTCTCCTGACCAGTTCTGCTAGCTCCTCTGTCTGACGGGACTTCTCCTCCAGGAGCTCATAGCGTAAACTTGAGATGTCCTGCTTTATCTCCTTTAGTTCCCCTTTAAGACACAAAGTCAACTGGATCATTACATGACCAACACGTAACCAGAAGTTCATCCACCTAGAAAGGTAGTTCCATCTGAAACCACATTTTAGATAATACTTTTTTTTTCTTTTTTTTTGCTAAGTGCAAACTAAGGGTTCCATGCAAAGTTGCAATGCATTTCCCCATAGGTTTATTTCCTTTCAAGGACAAGAGCTCTCACCGAGTGCTGTGATCTGTTTAATTAACAACACAATTTCTGGTTTGGAACAATAAGAGGGTGAGCAAATGATAGCACAATTGTAATTTTTGAGAAAATAAACGGTCAATTTTGATTTCAGTTGACTTCAAGAGCAAAGCTTAAAGTGCCCCTATTATGCTTTTTCGAATATTACCTTTCATGTAGAGTGTAATATAGCTGCTTGTGAATGTAAAAGGTCTGCAAAGTTTCAAAGAGCACGATAAATTAAGTTATTGTCTCCCAAAAGAAAGAACCGATTCTGAACTGCCTGAATCAAATCGTCAGTAATCCCAGTCTTACTTCCTGCACAAGCCTACAAAGGTTTTTAACAAATTTGCATAATGCCAGCCTTTGGTCTTCACTGGCTGTCCATGAACAATGTCTTTTTTGACCCGCCCTCAAACACTGTAGTTGTAGCCGAAGCCGAAGCTGGTTTGTGTTGTTGGCATGTCGTTTGCAGATTTCATTAGCCAAGGACCGACCAAGAGACTGTCTGACTGACATGTAAAGCAACCAATCACAGTTCGTTGTTTGTATCGATGTCCCTATGATACCAGATCTAATATCTAATAAATCTAATAAAAATGATTCATTCAAGAACGTTGTGCAAGTTTACAGCAACAATGGCGCAGCGAACATCACATACTTTTCAAAATCCAGCTCTTAAGGATTAGTTCACTTTCAAATAAAATTTTTCTGATAATTGACTCACCCCCATGTCATCCAAGATGTTCATGTCTTTCTTTCTTCAGTCGAAAAGAAATTAAGGTTTTTGATGAAAACATTCCAGGATTATTCTCCTTTTAGTGGACTTCAATGGCCTCCAGACGGTTGAAGGTCAAAATGACAGTTTCAGTGCAGCTTCAAAGGGCTTTAAACGATACCAGACGAGGAATAAGGGTCTTATCTAGCGAAACGATATGTCATTTTCGAAAAAAAAATACAACTGTATATGCTTTATAAAGAAAAATTATTGAATTGCTCGTGCTTCCGCTTTCCGTATTCTTCAAAAAGCTTACGCCGTATGTCCTACCCCTTCCCTATTCTACTTACATAAAAAAACTAAACTGGCGCCGCGTTGAATAGGGAAGTTAAATAAGTAAGGCGTAGGACATACAGCATAAGCTTTTTGAAGAATACGGAAAGCGGAAGCATGTGCAAGGCGATAATTTGTGTTCATAAAGCATATACAGTTGTATTTTTTTCGAAAAGGACCGATCGTTTCGCTAGATAAGACCTTTATTCCTCGTCTGGTATCGTTTAAAGCAAAAGTCTGGAGGCCATTGAAGTCCACAATAAGGAGAATAATACTGGAATGTTTTCATCAAAAACCTTAATTTCTTTTCGACTGACGAAAGAAAGACATGAACATCTTGGATGACATGGGGGTGAGTAAATTATCAGAAAATTTTTTATTTGAAAGTGGACTAATCCTTTAGTTGATCCTAATAAGTGCTCATTGTCACAGTTGTAAACACGACAGCGTTCTTCTTCCATGAGGGGGTTTGGCTTTATGACGGCTTTGTTTCCAGGCGGACCAATAAAAAGAACGTCTCCCAGAAATCCAGTAGAATTCAACCAATCAGATGATGACTTCGAAACTGTAGTAACCAAAAGTGTTTCCCATTTTGTATGCCTTATGCATCAGACATTCAGCCAACGGTCCGTGGACAAAACGTCTGAGGCTGAGACTACGCTAAAACTGACGTCATCGTTAGTGTTCACTTCACTCTGTATACAAGTTTAGATATGGTAATGCCAGTTGCGTTTCAGACACACACTGTATTTGGTAGACCAATCACAACAGACTGGGCCATCTGACCAGTCAGAGCAGTGTAGGCTCACGTAAAGGAGGGGTTTAGAGAGACTGAGTCCTTAAAAAGCCCCAAAAGTTTCAAACACTGTGAGAAAAGAAGTGATGCTGTAATGTATATTGAGAGAATATTGTGTTTTTTGACTTTGGATGCATGTAAGTCTATTGTAGAACTCCAAAACAAAATGAGGAACTTTTAATACAGCACAAAATAGGGGCAATTTAAACTCAATTCTGAACTCAAACCCCAATTAACTAGCTATACTCAGTGATTAACATTCTCATTCACAATGTTTCCTGTTTGATTCATTTTGCAACAATCTCAATGACTTTGTGTGGATGTGTGCTGAAACATGTCTAGTGCATCATCAATACAACAGAAATTCACACTGTACCTTCATTAACTTCATCTCCCTCTTTGTCGGTCTGTGCTTTGATAACATATCGTTTGATTAGCCGTTTCATGATCCTCTGTGGATACAAAAAAAATAAATAAAAAAATAGCAGGAAATCTACACAGTTGTGCTAGATTCTTGTCTCTCATATTGCTTACTTATTTTAGTAAGTAGCTATGTAATAATCAGGCTAGTGTACAGGTATCACAAAATAAACCCCTTCAGCATGAAATAAGACTGGTCAGAATTGTGTGTATTACCTGGTAGCGACTTGTATGAGGCGAATTCTTCTCACTGGACTCTTTTTGTTTACCCGACTGGGAGAAAAATATTTCTTTGTGAACATTTAAACAAAAATATTTTCTTTCAATAAATGAAAAGCACCTCATGTTGTCTGGCCATTAGAGGGCACCAAATACCAATAAAAGGATATCATTTTCATTGAGAACCCCACAGACAGACCATCATTAAATAAAACTGAAGAAATGTGAGAAAACTCTCTCACTCATCAGATGCATTTTGAGTCATTTAAAAATGAGTCATCTCCCCTTCATCTCACCACATTGAGCTCTGTGTCCTCTTTCAGGTCCTCTTTGTGTCTGTGAAGGGGTATTAGCAGGAGCTGTTTGAGTTTTATAGCCAGGCTGGTGACTGATTTGGGGCTGGGGATGAGGTTAAATGGCACAGGCAGCGTCCCTCCTTCCTCAAAGTAAGAGAACCACAGCTTAGCCCTGGCAAACTTCCACTCCACATCTGCATCATCCTGTCAAAAAGACATATTTTATGGTTTCATTGGAAATGGCATACACTTTGTCACAATAATATCAGTGTATTTCCATGTAGATATATATAGAGTGGCCCCAAAAATTTATGTGGACATAATTAGGGGTCCAAGCACCGGAGGTGCTGGAACACTATTGTGTTTGTACTATGACCATAAATCATAGAGACTCCACAATTGGCAGGATGGTCCCAATTGTGCACCGCTACGCAGACCCACATGCACACACCCGTCCGACACTACGTGGTGCTATGAGGCAATTTGCATTTTTGATCATAACTTTGGAACCCTAAGGACTAGAAACAACATTCGTTTCCCCCAGAATCCACTGAGTAAATTTTCCCCAAAATATACTTTTTGAATTCCTTCTAGAAAAAAGCATTGCAAAGTTATAATTTAATTAATTTTTCAGGCAATGACCATTTTTACGAGTTAACCTATAGCTGCTGAAAGCAATGTCCAAGCTTAACAAAACTTGAAACAAAGACAACAGGACATTCTGAGGACGCACACAGTGTTTCATAAAATTTCGCCCATAGGGGGCGCTACAACAACAAAAAAAACATTATAACTCCACAACATATGATCCAAAAAGTTGAAAACTGGTATGCATCTTCTTTGGTGGATGTCCTAACATATCCTCAAACATGACTCGATACATAAAGCTAAGTCACTTTGGATAAAAGCATCTGCTAAATACATAATTGTAAATCACAATAATAAATGTAGGAATATTATTGCAGTAAAGAAAACAAATCAAGTAGTATTTATAAAGATAAAGATCGCACAAACACACTTTTAAGTAAACCATTTTACAAAAATAAGTTTAAAATTTTAATTTAAAATGATAAAACAAAGGTTTTATAATATTGAGATTTTAGTTTGGATGACAGAAACCACAAAAACAATCTTAATTTAATTAAACAATCTTAATTTTTAACTAGGTGTTTGAAACTAACATACAAATCCACTGCTAGAGAGAGCATTTGTGTAACTGGATTTTTGATTCAAAACCATCACTGATATATAGAACTTCCCCATGTGACCACTAGCCCCAGTCTCCCTGTGTACGCAGGAAATAAATGACATGGAACTGGAATTTGTAGCTTCTGTAAATGCACTGATAAAACCATAGCATGCTAAAACAGTAAAGGGCAGTATGATTGGAACAGTTAAGTGTGTTGGCATATTAGTAATGGTCAAATAACAAGATCCCCAGATGGCAATAAAATGCATCAAAAAATAACTTCCTCTGTTTCCTGTTGCCTGATCAGTCCTCCCTCCCTCTTATTATTAATGATGTTCTTACTTTGCAGCCATGTTTCATTCAATGCATGAGCAATTTATATTTCACTGTTGGATGCTACTGTAATACATTGTGAACAGCCAGTTTTGACAAGTTTTTTCTGCACAGTATACACAAACAGGCTGCAATTTATGAGATAATCAATTTCTACTGTGACCAAAAAAGGACATCCCATTACATTTTAACAAATGTAACAGTAATATAAAGGATCTGTATCTCATTTGAAAAGGACTATAAATGGGAAATGACGGGGTCTGGACATTTACCCTTGGCCTGTACTATCCTATCCTAACGTCTGGTCGTTTCACAGATCTCATTTCATAATATGATTACCTCAATTTCCTGGAATGAGTTGTTGATCATGGCGATGAGCATGTTGAGTAAGACGATAACCATGGTAACGTTGTAGACTCCATAAAGTACATAGCCAATATTTTCAATGAATTTGTGCCCGTTGTTGATGACAACAGACTTGACCTCAGAAAGTCCAAAAATAGCCCAGAATAAAGTTTTAAAGCTCTCCTCCACACTGGAGAAGAAGAAGAAGAAACAGATGATTTCTTTTATATAATAGTATTTCATTCATCAATGTCAATTAAAAAATCAATAAAAGATTTGCTGTGGTAAGGATAATTATTGCATACACATAAACATATGGATGTTTAAGAACATACTGTATGTTTATGCCAATTTACTCCAATCAACATTTGGTAACACTCTACAGTAAGGTTCCATTTGTTTACATCAGTTAGCTATCATAACCAATGAAAAAATAGTTCTAAAGTGTTTACTAATCATAGTTAATATTAATTTCAGCATGTACTAATACATTATTAAAATCAAAAGTTGTATCTGTAAATATTATTTAATGGAACTGAGTTAACAAACTAACAAAAAACAGTTGTATTTTTATTAACTAACATGAACAAAGATTAACTTTTAACAAATGTATTGTGCATTGTTAGTTAATGCTATTTAGTGCATTAATGTTAACTAATAGAATAGAATAGAAATGCTTCTGCTGAAGATGTCAGCCCACATGATTTTTTTATATATAAAAGCCTATTACATATATATATATATATATATTTATATAATCAACATTTGTAAATGAGTAGTTTTACGTTTTTAATTTGATTATGCTGTTCGATTATGCTTCATGGGATTGTAGTTCTTTCCCTCACTAAAGCCATAAAGTACACAGTCGTGTACCTTAGTAGTATTGTGATTCTCTTGGTTCATGGCTTATAACTCTTTAACGAATACTTTTTTAAAGTCCCTATGGGGAAAATGAATGGAAAAAACACTTCTGGAACCAGCGCTGCTGAAAAAGGGGCCAGGCGCTAATGCACTCTGTCTGTAAGCTTCAAGAACAACTCTTATAAGTTGAGAAAATATACTTTTTGCAAATGTATTTTCTCATCTGGGGAATTTTTGGATGACTCATCTTGTTGTCACAGTGGTATTTTGACCAAATCAAATGCTCTCTCAAATGAACCTACTTGTAATATTTTGATCAAATCAAATGCTCTCTCAAATTAACCTACCTGTAATATAAGTTGCCTTTGACTAGGAATAGAAAGTAACAAATGGTTCATGGCTCTGACTAAAGACTGCAGTATGTTTTTTTGTTTTTTTTTTAAAGAACATGTTCTTTAAAGTCCTGCCCAAACGTGATGTTTTTAACAGGAAATACAAAAAAAACAAAAAACTTTGCTACAAAGCTAAAAGTGATCGTTCACTTTTTCAGAGAAATATTTTTCCATTAATGTTCTCCATAAGCATATTTCCAATAAGCAATTCTAATATACAAAACTGATGGTGGTAGAATATCATTCAACCACAAGTTGTGGTATGTTTTGAACACAGATGGTGATAGAGAGTCCAGAAGCGCAGTAAACAGTAAAACTATTTGCTCTATTTGGGAATTCGCTCTTAAGAGCCCCAATCACCTCTGAGAGTATCAGAAAAGGCCAATGAAATTGGCATTCAGAATTTGCATGCCAGGCCACGCCCGTTCATATGGGTATATAATGCCGGCAGCATGCAAGCTGCACTTCAGTTTTGTTCTTCGGAGCCTAAGCAGCACGTCTCTTTGTGAGAAGCAGCATACCAGTCACCTCTACTGAAAATCCACTGGATATATGGCACGTTCAGCAGTCTTCTCCTGTGTGTACGGATAAGTGTGAGACGATCCCCTGGGTAAAATTTCCTATCTGGAGAAAGCAAATTTCCTCTAAAAGAGCTTACACGGCTGTTCGCATCTTTTTAAAGATGCCATTCCGTACATGGCCTACTGGATGTGGGCGATTCCTCTCTCCCTCTGACGGGCATGATTGCTGTGTTCAGTGCCTTTGCCGTGCCCATGCTGAAGCAGCGTTTGTGGGTGGCTCATGCTCTTACTGCGAGAGCATAACCATCGGAATGTTGCGGTCACGGCTCTCTTATGTCTTTAAAAGACTTCAGCCGCTTCCCATCCTGGTCCTTCAACCTCCGGGTATGAGGGTGAGCAGGGGAGCAAAACGGTAGTGCTTTCGCTGGGTAAATCCCCACGAACCTCCCATTCCCCAGCACGCTCAGCTCTGAGTCTGACGCTGAGTAACGCTGTCACCTGGCGAAATAGGCCACGTCTTCCATCCAAGGCGTGTAAGTTTACCTCATCCCTGACGGCGAAGTTTTACACTGCTGTCCTGCGGCAGGAGATCACGAAACTTCTAGCGAAGGACGCGGTAGAGCCTGTCCCCCCGGCCGAGATGAAGAAGGATATTTACAGCCCTTACTTTATTGTATAGACCTGAAGGACGCATACTTTCATGTTTCGATTCTTTCTCGGCACAGACCATTTATTCGGTTTGCTTTCGAAGGACGAGCATACCAGTACAAGGTCCTCCCTTTCAGGCTGTCCCTGTCTTCATGAAGGTTGCGAAGGCTGCCCTTGCTCCTTTGCGGGCACTCACATTCTCAACTACCTGGAGAGGACCCCATCTGGATTGGCACATCAACTGCCTAGAATTGTTGGCTGTGCTATTGGCCCTGAGGAGGCTTCGGCCAATGATTCAGGGGAAGCATGTGTTGGTCCACACGGACAACACAGCGACGGTGGTGTATATAAATCGCCAGGGCGGGATTCCATCCCCAGATGCTCTAGCTGATATGGAGTCGATTCAGAAAGGCACAGGTGGACCTGTTTGCCTCCCGCAAATCCTCCCATTGTGCTCTGTTGTACTCCCTGACCGCAAATCATGCACGCCAATTTCATTGGCCTGTTCTGATACTCTCAGAGGTGATTGGGGCTCTCAAGAGCGAATCCCCATATGTCGGTTTCAACACACATCTCTATTCCCTCCATCAGGGAACGAGGGTTACCATACGTAGCCGAGACGTTTTCTCATGAGATTAGTTTGGTCAAACTCACCTATATGGTCTAAAAGCTTTTGTATGTACTAAATAGCAGTCCAATTTTGATTTCACATTCTTTAATGAATTCATTTTAAATTTAAATTAATTACTTATCTATTTCATATCGACCTGAGGCTTTTTAAATATCAAGAGCATGAAGAGTCCAAGACTCTTATTCACTCTCATGTCCACATGGACATGGTCGTGGTGTGGCAGTCATGATAATTGAATTTGCCAAACGCCTACTTCCAGTATGTCCTATTGCATTGCTGCCAAGGCTCTGGGCATTTTGTAATTTTATAACGAATAAAGACATTGATGTGATACCATTACCAAGGAAGAGATAAACAATCATCAAAGGAATTAATGTCAATCAAACAGATATGTTCATTGCTTACGTTGTGAAAGCACCGTTTTGCTTTGCTCCACGATAGTATGAGTAGAGGTTAAACATTCCAATCATGAAGGCCACAAACACCATTATGAAGATCACCATGAATTTAAATATGTCTTTCACAGTCCTGCCCAGAGAGATCTGCAAAGGCCCAAAGCTTTCATTGGCCGGCAGGATGTACGCAATCCGAGAAAAGCTCAGAACCACTGCGATGGCATAAAGGCCCTCGGAGATCAGCTGAGGGTCTGAAGGAACCCAGTGGACACGAGCTGAAATATATAAAAAGGAAACTTGTAAAGGCTGAGATTCTGGTCTTTTCTACAGGTCTTTCAAAAGTCAAGCTGAAGGTATTCAACATGGAAAGTCATTGGTAGAAAAAGTGTGATCTGCTACATTGATGTTCCCACTTGTCTCACATTTCATATTTTTTATTAAAAAATAAAAATTCTATCATTTACTCACCCTCAAGTTGTTCTAACCCTGTATGAATTTCTTTCTTCTGCTGAACACAAAAGAAGATATTTTGAAGAATATGGGTAACCAAACAGTTGATGGGGCCCACTGACTTCCATAGTGTTTTTTCTTTCTATACTATGTAAGTCAATGTGGTCCATCAACTGTTTGGTTGCCAACATTCTTCAAAATATTGTCTTTTGTATTAAGCAGAAGAAAGAAATTCATACAGGTTTGGAACAACCTGAGGGTGAGTAAATGATGACTGAATTTTTGGGTAAACTATCCCTTTAACACTTTCCCAGCCAGCATTTTTTTTTAAACAACAACAACAACAAAAGCATTTTTAATAATTTTTACTAAAATTTTATGGCCCCCAGAATATTTTGCTGAATTAATATGTGAACATAAAATATATCAAAAGAAAGAACAGAGCTTCTGCTTTAAAAAAAAAAAAAAACAAAACTATTTTATTCTAGCTTCATGCATTCTTTTTTTTAATCCACACTTTAACGTGGACAAGTTTTATAAAACAAAGAACACAGATTGAGTAGATCGAGTTAATCAACACTCCCCAAAGCTTCAGTCTTATACCTCTTTGTAGGTCGACATTTAATTCAATAATGTGAGGCAGTTTTGATATGCTGATCAGTTTAAATGCACATTCATAATAAGGAGGCCAAGATAGATAGTGAAAGAAGCTGCATGTGCCACAAATTTTAGGAAAGGACCATGTATGATCAACATTGCATAAAACAAAAAAACAATATTTAGCAAATCTAATTTTCGCATTGTTGAAGTAATGTTGTAGAAATCATAAACATAATTTATTTGTTTGGCAGTTTTGATGCTCCATAGACCACATTCTTGAGATGATGTCAAAACAAAGTGATTTTATTTTTATTTATTTTTTTACATTTTCAACTTTCTTTAGTGTGAGCATGAAAAAGTTTTTGTGAGTTCCGTTGGTAGTGTGTTGAAACTCGACCAATCAGAGCACAGTGCACTTTTTGGAAGGAGGGGCTTCTTAGAGACAGGAATTAAACAGAGCGTTACAGACAGACTGGGAAGAGAGGTGCTGCAATAAAGTAAAATATGTGAAAAATAATGTGTTTTTTGAACATTCAAGCATGAAACCCTAGTTAAGACCCCAAAAACAAAATCAAGACTTTGAAAAAGGGCATAATAGGTCCCCTTTAAATGGACAAAGCATTATTTCTTCAGTAAAGCTTGACAGCAGTACTCACCAAGACGATAGTATTCTATCTCAAGGGGCAAGGTAATGTTTGATAGATCTGTGTAGTGCTTGTCGACGTAACTCTGAGCAACATTTGCATGCCAAAATGCCATAAATCTGGCAATGAAGGAAGTAACAAATAGGGCCAGCATTCCAAAGTCCAGCAAATTCCAAGGCTCCAGCAGATATTCCCGAGGACCCTGAGACCATATTTCTTTGCATTCAGCCCAAATCATTCCTTTAATTAGAAGAGACAGATAATTCATTTTATTATAAAAAATATTCATGCACCCAGTCATTCAGTGTTTGAGATTTTTAAGCAAATGGCTTGAGTCTGCAGTGAAATATTTTTTTTTCTTTTCTAATTGAACAATATCACTTTTACAGATCATTTTTTAAAATATTTCTAATATATTTTCATAGGGCAGATGTGACAGATGTTAGACAGTTTGAAGAGTCGTGACCCTTCTGTGGATCATTGTGTTCTTGCAGCAGTCATATGGGATTTATTTTAGTACATAGCTGTGGGAACTTTCCTTAAACTTAATGTCTAATGTGTCATCTTTTACTCACCCTCATGTCATTCCAAACCCATATGTACTGGTCATATGGACCACTTTCATAGTGATTTTTTGATGCTTTATTGTCCTTTTTGGAACTTACTCACAAATTGTCATTCTGCAAAACTTCTCCTGTTGTGTTCCAAAAAAAAAAAAATAATAATTATATATATATATATAAATATATATAGGTTGGGAATGTCATGTGAGCAAGTAAATTATCTTATTTAGAATAAATGTCTGATTTGTTATTGCATAACACAGTGAGAGGTGTCCGACCTATGACCCAGGAAATTATCAACATTTCCATCCAGGTAAAAGGTGTGGTCTTCATGCGGAACAATTGGGAGGGGTGGTCGTGGATGGTCATATTTGGTAAGAGAGTTGTCCCTTCAAAACGGTCAGCAGCGTTCATGATGAGAAGGCCAAGAAAGATTGTGAAGGAAGCTGCATGTGCCACAAATTTTAGGAAAGGACCACGTATGATCTTCCCCAACTTGAATTTGCAAAAAACAAATTAAAAAGTTGCATTGTTAAATGATTGATATTGTATTAAGTCAGAAACAGCACAGATAATATTAAGAATAAATCCATACACAATTTTGTTCTTTTCTCGCTTATAATATTACATAAGCAAAAACAGAAATTCAGTGCCATGGCTGGATTCACATTGGCTAAAGGTTGAGGTTATTGCAGTCTGACCTTGCTTGAGGGTGCTATCCAGTACAGTAATGCCAGGATGGGAAGTCCAACCACCACCCCCAGAACCACAAGTAACTTGACAGCTGTGGTCTGCTGCCTGAGCCCAGACAGATTCTCATACCATATGGACAAAAGCTGCTGTTGGCAGTTTGGATGGGCTACAAACTGTGTGGGAGGCACAAGAGCAGGCAGAGATACAGTAAACAGATATGTTAATATTACTGTACTATTATCCACAGTAATGAAGCATTTGTATTTCAACAGTTAAGGCTACTTAGTTGAATCAATTTGCCTAATAACTATATTATTTACTGAAAACATTGTGTGCATTATTAATGTTCATTATGAAACCCACCTTTTTCAGCTCATATTTGATGGCCAGTTTTAACCGAACTAGATTAGGTCTGTCGCTCTTGTCAAAGTGGCCACCTGTCTCTGTGTCTCCATTTAAAACGGCTTCCACCTCCTCTGTATTCCGACACAGATCCAGAAGTCCAACTACAAAATCCTTACATTGCATAGACAGCTTCTTATAATCATTCTGTGAATGGAAATTAGCATAGATTTGTTGAAAATATACACACAAGTATGTTGAAAATTACTCCATTTTGACCCCAAACCTGAAGTATGCGTTAAAATAAAAGGTATTTCAAGTAAATTCCCAAAAAGTCCCACACATGACACGTGGACAAAAATATAGATACTGTGGCCATGAATTAAGAATTCGTTCCCACAACTTGAGAATTATTTTCCTCGTTTTAGTAAATCATGGCTACGCAGTTATCTCGTTTGATTTAACTAAAACAAGGGAACAGTTATCAAAACATGGCCACAACTTCTTAATTTGTCACAAATTCCTAATTCGTGGCCAAGATTTAACAAAAAAGAGGGGCCAAATTAGTAAACATGGCCACAATTTGCTAGGTACACCTTGCTAGTACCGGGTTGGACCCCCTTTTGCCTTCAGAACTGCCTTAATTATTAGTGGCATAGATTCAACAAGTTGCTGGAAACATTCCTCAGAGATTTTGGTCCATATTGACATGACAGCATTACGCAGTTGCTGCATATTCGCCGGCTGCACATCCATGATGCGAATCTCCCATTCACTAATTCATAATGGTGCTCTATTAGATTGAGATCTTGTGACTGTGGAGGACATTTGAGTATATTGTTATATTCAAGAAACCAGTTTGAGATGATTCAAGCTTTGTGACATGGCACGTTATCCTGTAGTAGAAGTAGCCATCAGAAGATAAGTACACTTTACTCATAAAGGAATGAACATGGGCAGCAACAATACTCACACCCGGGGCAGTCGTGGCCTAATGGATAGAGAGTCGGACTTGTAACCCAAAGGTCATGAGTTCAAGTCTCGAGTCCGGCAGGGATTGTCGGTGAGGGGAGTGAATGTCCAGCGCTCTCCCCACCCTCAATACCACGACTGAGGTGAGACCCTTGAGCAAGGCACCGTACCCCCAACTGCTCCCCGGGCGCCGCAACAATGGCTGCCCACTGCTCCGGGTGTGTGTTCACGGTGTGTGTGTTCACTGCTGTGTGTGTGCACTTGGATGGGTTAAATGCAGAGCACAAATTCCGAGTATGGGTCACCATACTTGGCCACATATCACTTCACATTAGTCTGTGGCATTTAAATGATGATATCAGATAGTACTAAGGGGCCCAATGTGTGCCAAGAAAATATCCCCCACACCATTACACCATCATCAGAAGCCTGTCACCACTCACTTAAAGACTTAATGAAAGATATTGTAAAGTGTTACAAAAACATTTTGTGCCAGAATTACGGTCACAGCCAGAGATTGCCACCTATGATTATCCTTAATGGTTGGAAATTGAATGCAACTGGCATGTGATTATGCACATGTAATAGCAGATAATAGTTATGTTTTTTTTTTCTTTTTCTAGAGAACCATCTTACCATCTGTTTAAGACTGAATCTGCATACAAAACCTTACACCCATCAATAATAATATAAGCAAGAAGAGCAAATCCACCCACTCTAAGGCAAAGGCTGCAGACTCACTAACTACCAAGTAAGACTGCACACCCACATCCATATGCACTCTGCATGAAAAGTTAAAAGTAAAAAACCTGAATCATATTTCTTAAACCCATTAGTTGCTTGTCTTTTTAGTAATGTACTTCCTGCCTGATATTGATAATACCCTATATCTATTGATTTCATCCAATGAAATGTTTGGACAAATCTGTTCTTCTTTACTGTGTTGACAATGACATATAACCTATTGAAACAGTAAGTTGGGATGGGAAATATCACATTCTTCAATGTTCCATTATTTAAAGAGGACCTATTATGCTTTTTTACCTTTCCTTTAGTATGTATCTGTTTGTGCATGTAAACAATCTGCAAAGTTACAAGCCACAAAGTCCACGCGTAAACGGCTCCAACAGAAAACACTCACCTGCAACACCTTGTTCGCAATCCTGCCATTATTTCCAAGACGTGGTTATGTCACCATGTAACACATTTGCATAAGTTAATTATACGGCCAGGAAGAGTTTATGACATGTTAAGGAAACTGTTTTGTTTTTTTGTTTTTTACATAGAGGGAAAAACATTTACCTGGACTTCCAAATGCAGAGGAATCGAAGAATTAGTGGTCTGAATTTCTTTTTAACACTATTGCTCAGCAGTACAACTTTGATTTCTCACCATTTTTCTAACTACTGCTTCTTGAACCGTGCAGTTGAATGCAGTGTGTCAACGGACATACAGTTTTTACTGTGATTTAGAGAAATGACGGTTATGTAACAACGTAAATTATAAGAAAAAGAATGTTTTTTTTTAACATTAAATCATGTTAACCTATTCTAGTAGACCTACTGAACAAAATTATGAACTTGTAAATGAGAATAATAGGAGACCTTTAATAATAGGATCTATATTTTCTCTTCCTTTATACTATTACGCCTACCTTAAACTCTTTTTCTATGTTGGCCAGTACAGCCAGTTCATTGCTGAGCTCTAGAGCTGTCAGTACTGGGTCCTCACTGGACAGGGACAGGTAGGCGGGGCTAGCCAGCCCTTTGTAGGCATTGATTCTGGAACGTGAATGGCTAAAAGAGTCATGCCTCTGGTGATAAAGACAGCTGTTGCATTTGCAGAAGTAGTCATGTGGGCGCGCAATGCGGGCACCCTTCCTTAGCAGAATGTGCACAATCTCGTATTCGTGGCAATGAGAAGCTAGTATAATGGGTGTAATATCATGGGAAAACCGAGTGCCATCCTCATCATAGGCGAAGAAGTCATCTTGTGTCTCAGCCTGGAGGGGGCTGCTAGTGAGTTTGGTTGTGTCTGCAAAGGCCTGGTGGCCCAAAATGGCCTCCACAATACGAATGTATCCTTTACTTATGGCTAAAAGCAAAGCATCACCTATCCTGGCCAGGTTCTCTTTTTTTAGCAAGAGTTCTGTCACTTCTAGGTGCTCACTGGCAACCGCAAGTTGCAATGCACTCTGGCCCATGTAGTCCACACAGTTGACATTAAGTTCAGGAAGTTCTTCTAGCATCCTACGGATGACAGGGATATTTCCATACTCAGCCGCCTCTAGGAAACGCTCTTCAGTTGAGGACAGACTATTGTAACGGGCGTTAAACATGTAGGCCGGTCTTCGCGTAGCCATGCGCCGGCTCTTAGCCAATGCGTGCCTCTGAATGTCATCATTGCTCCACCTATTCCGACAGAGAGAAAATCTAAATCACAAACTTGTTTAAAACAAAGTATTGGTAAGTGAACAGTGCAGACACATTAAAGAAATTCTGTGGAGGAAAAAAGGGTCCATTATCTACTGTCAAACAGTGCAGCAAAGTATGAAGCACACTGTAAACCCTAACACTCAAAATACTTAATTAGTTTGAGTAGGACAAACTTCAATTAAACAAATTAGTTCAGTTAAATTAACTGTTATGAGTATTTAAAACTTTCTTTTACTTTTGAGTTCACAGCACTGACATATTTCAAGTAAACTAAACTGTTTTAGTTGCAGCAGATTTCTAATTCCCAGCATGCTTTGCATCAGACTGTATAAATGTTGAAATTAAGTGTTATTTTGTGTGTTTTTGCATAAGATTAACATAGGGAGACATAAGTTAGTGTTTAATGTTGTGTTATGTTGGGATTGACAGGGGGTTCTGTTATGTTAGTTTTGTAGGGTTACCATTCTGGTGAAGAGTAGACCGTGTGGTTAGGTTGAGGATGGGCTGCAAAACTTTAAAGACCACATACTGTATACTGTATGTTGTTTGAGTACATACATGCAAGTATATATTGACAGTCTCTTTGATAGTTATAATAGCATGTGTTTATTGCTAACTAACATTTAACCAAGATCTGAATGTGATGTTTATGTAAGTTAACTGTATGTACTTGAGTGTGGCGAGGCTGAGAACTGTGGGAGCGAAGGAATGCCAGTGATGTGATTGTTAATGAGAGACACCTGTGCACCACACTGGTCTTGCTCCACTTCCATGGCTCTCGGCCCCACCCCACTTGTCACAAAAAATTAAGTTTTACTAACTTAAAAAAAAAAAAGTTAGTTAACTTAAATGTTTCGAGGTAATAAGTTTTCTCAAATGTTTTGAGTATTCTGAACTTATTGAGTTTTACAGTGCACACAGAAGTCACTTTCAAACCAAATCATGCAGTTATAAGAAGTCGCACATTTAGCCCACATTTTAGATTTTATAAATTGCTAGATCATAGTGTCAGGGTTTTGGATAAGGGGGGGGAGAAACAACAGGGACCGGGTAAACATGATGCACATACAACAACGATCTGGCACAGGACTGCAAACAACTGTGAGAAAAAAAAACACATTTGCTGAAACACCCATGCCATTTGAAACAAAAAAAAATAGCTTTTTTAGCAGCAAACACTTAAGTTGGGTTTGGTGCACGCAGGTGTAAAAAGTGTCCTATGTGTAAAATGAAATATACTGCTGTATCTTTAATGTTGTGGGCTTATTTTTCTACTGGAGGTCCTGGACATCTTGTTCAGATACATGGCATCATGGATTCTATCAAATACCAACAGATAGAAAATCAAAACCTGACTGTCCCTGTTAGAAGCCATATAATGGGCTGTGGTTGGATCTTCCATCAGGACAATGATCCAAAACAAACATCAAAACCAACACAAAAATGGGTCATTGAACAAAAAAACCAAGCTTCTGCCCTGGCCGTCCCAGTCCCCTGACCTGAAACCTAAAGAAAATGAGTGGAGTGAACTGAAGAGAAGAAGCACCAACATGGAGCTGGGAATCTGAAGGATCTGGAGAGATTCTGCATGAAGGAATGGTCTCTGATCTCTTGTCAGATGTTCTCCAAACTCATCAGGCATTATAGGTGAAGACTCAGAGCTGTTATCTTGGGAAAAGGAGGTTGCAAAAAATATTGAATAAAAGGGTATGATTAATTGTGAGCAGTGTGTATTAGAGAAAAACATTTCTCTCATAATGAGATTTCCCCCTCATTTAAAAATATTATTCTCCAATGAAAGGTTAGATTTTTGTAGATTTTTAAAATAAAAGATCAAAAGTATTAATGATGCAGATTTATTTTCACAGCCTTCTTTGGTCATATTTACCAAGGGTATGAATAATTTTGAGCAAGACTGTATGTCATTGATAGCCATAAAATAAGTAAATTAGCCAATTTTGTTTCAATTAAGGATTGCCGAAATGAGTACACCCCAGATTTAATTCAACAAATGTATAATATTCTAGTACTTAGTATGCCCTCCATAATTTTGAATATACTGCTCTGACCCTTCTTGGCACGGAGTGTACAAGTTCATGACAAATTGTCACATCTGTCCTGTTTAACTCCTGGATGATGAGCTCCTTAAATGCCCTGATCTTTAATGGGGAGTGTTGCTCAACTCGTCTCTACAGAATCACCTATAGGCGCTCAAGAGTGTTAAGATTGAGTGCAATACATGTCCACAGAAGGTTTTTCACCTTGGGAGAATGCATATTCTCATTGTCATGTTGAAAAAATGCCCAACAATGCAGGGAATAACATCTTCTGTTTCAAGTTTGTGTATTAAATTATACAGTGGTGTGGGAATGACAATTCATGACAACATTGATAAAGCACAACTCCCTCACACCTTCAGCACTCATACATCCCTATATAAGAGCTTTACTACCACTGAACTTTACTGTGGAAACCAGGCACTTCTCACTGTACTCCTCCTCTAGCAACACCATAACATTTTGGATGCTGTTAGATCCAAAATGATTGATTTGGTCTCATGAGACCAGAGTATTGATTCCCAGAATCTATATTTTGTAAATATGGGCTTTGGAAATGGCTAACTGACTTTATTGTGCTTTGGCTACAGTAGGTAGTTCCAGTGAGAACAACATCCATGCATGTCATTTCTGCAGGCTGTATTTTACTCTGTGAGATAAACAGTCACTCTTTTCATAGCTTTTGCTGGCTCTGAGACACTCGCTTGGTATTTCTCCTGCTCTTTGTCTAGCAAAAAAAATCCCTCATCACTAAATGAAAGCTTAAAATGAAGGCCTGATTATTTCAGGGGCCTTGTCACAAATCCATTGTTTCTGAATTTCTGTGTTACTTTTGCTATATTTTCACACTTAAAACAATGATTTGGTAATCCTCTTGTACCACTGTCCTCTTTTGTGCTAAGAAATAAGTCTCCTGGCAGTTCTCTCCCAAGTGATTCCATTGTTGTCAGCATTAAGTCTGAGAATGATTCAGTGGGCTATATAACACTT
>RJVU01063416.1:5030629-5061503 GCA_003731715.1 Anabarilius grahami | reverse complement strand
AAAAAAAAAGATATGAATGTCCATCACAGATTCAGAAAAGTGAAAACAAAAACTACAGAAGACTACTGAAGAACTATAGTATACATATATACAATTTATATATCAAATAAATTCATAAAAGTGAAATCATACAGTACAAATGCAACCAAAATCATCCAATGGATTAAAAAAAAAATGCATTATTTGTTTATGATTTTTTTTTTTGAGGAAATGGTTAGGAGAAATTAGGGCAAATGGAAAAAATGTACTTGACTGCGTGTTTTAAAAATATAGGTGCCAGAATTTTAAGACATCTAGCCAGGGGCCTGTTTACAGACAACTCCACTGAGAGACCGATCTGCTTGTCTGCAGACCCGCCTACCTCAGCCATTTTGTTTCTGCGCCTCTTCGCCATGGCGGAGATGGACGATGGTGATGAGCCGGTTTTAGTGCACACTCACAGCGGTTCTTCTGGATCCAAATCAGGGGGAGACAAGATGTTCTCCCTCAAGAAGTGGAATGCGGTGGCAATGTGGAGCTGGGATGTGGAGTGTGACACCTGCGCTATTTGTCGGGTTCAAGTAATGGGTAAGTGTTTCTCGAGCTAACAGGCTAACGTTACCTGAGATGGCATTTATGTGATTGTTAGCTGGTTTACCTGAAAAGACCGTGAATGTAGAAAGCGTTCGCCTGTCACACTAGTAACAGTTAAAATTAAATGTCATACTGCTACCTACATACACAACATTTGTGGAAATCATAAGTGGTCGCTTGCTGACACAAACATTGGAAAGTACTATTATTATGCTCAAAATGTTGTGAATATGACGATCAAACGCACCTAAGTTAGTCACCTTTCTGTCACAGTAATGCTAATCGAACCATTCCTGCTCAAAATATGCCGAATCAAATGTTTAAACGCGCATATGATGTTCAAATTACTGAATACCATTGAATACCTTTAAAAATCATGTGCATCGAGTGTTTGAATGCATATATGTTCAAAATGCTGAATGATGGAACATTTAAATGCCGCTTTGTGATACTGCCCAAAAATGTGCATCATTTTTTTTTCTTTTAATCAAACTTATGATGCTACAAAAAAAAACGCCATTCAAATGCAAAAACATCTGCGCAGAATGCCAAAAACTATTTAATCGAACAATGTCCAGAAATGCTGCATTGAATGTGCAGATGCACTTGTTATTGCCATAAAACGCTGCATTGAACCTTCAAATGCATAATATAAACAAACAATATACCAAAATGCTAACATAGGCAGTTCATGTTTTTGAGACAAACCTGTATTTGGAGTTTACTGGTCTAAGACACGCAAATACCATGCTTACCATCTTAATCAAACAATAATTGTACACAGTCAGACTGTGACTTAATGACTTTAGCATGTCTGTTCTCTGAAAGTGTTTTAACATGATTTAGATTTCAACTTAAAGGATTAGTTCACTTTCAAATTAAAATTTCCTGATAATTTACTCACCCCCATGTCATCCCAAGATGTCCATGTCTTTCTCTCTTCAGTCGAAAAGAAATTAAGGTTTTTGATGAAAACATTCCAGGTTTTTTCTCCATATAGTGGACTTCAATGGGCACCAAACGGTTGAAGGTCAAAATTACAGTTTTATTGCAGCTTCAAAGCGTTCTACATGATCCCAGACGAAGAATACATTTACATTTACATTTATGCATTTGGCAGACGCTTTTATCCAAAGCGACTTACATTGCATTATCCTATACATTTGTATCCAAATATGTATGATAAGGGTCTTATCTAGAGAAACCATCACTCATTTTCTAAAAAAAAAATTAAAATTTTATACATTTTAACCATAAATGCTCATCTTGAACTAGCTCTCTTCTTCTCTATTAGAATTCCGGCAGTGTAGACACNTTAACCATAAATTAGGGCTGGGCGATATATCGCATGCGATTGTCACGCGCATTTCGTCAGTAAAGCCGGTTCCCTGATTACCGCTAAATCGCCATCACCTGCTTTCAGATGGAGCGGCATTTAATAGACGGAGCCGTAGTTCACTGACAAGCCGCGCAATATCGCGTTCATTATCGAAGGCGATTCATCTGCGATATGAACGCGATATTGCGTGGCATGTCAGTGATTTACGGTTCCGTCTATTAAATGCCGCTCCATCTGAAAGCAGGTGATGGCGATTTAGCGGTAATCAGGGAACCGGCTTTACTGACGAAATGCGCGTGACAATCGCATGCGATATATCGCCCAGCCCTAATTTATGGTTAAAATGTATAAAATTAAAAAAAAAAATTTTTGAAAATGAGTGATGGTTTCTCTAGATAAGACCCTTATTTCTCATCTGGGATCGCGTAGAACGCTTTGAAGCTGCACTGAAACTGTAATCTTGACCTTCAACCGTTTGGAGGCCATTGAAGTCCACTATATGGAGAAAAATCCTGGAATGTTTTCATGAAAAACCTTAATTTCTTTTTCGACTGAAGAAAGAAAGACATGAACATCTTGGATGACATGGGGGTGAGTAAATTATCAGGAAATTTTATTTTGAAAGTGAACTAATCCTTTAATTCTGTCTGAAATTAACATAAAGAACTATGTATATTTTTAAATGTATTTCAGATGCATGCTTGAGATGCCAGGCTGAAAACAAACAAGAGGACTGTGTTGGTAAGTCGACTGTAACATCACTAATTACCTGCCTAATTAATCAATTACATTAAGCCCCTAGAAGCAGATGGCAGCACAGTCCATTGCATTACAGTTTGCCCTTCATTTATATTTTCTGTCATATTGTATTAGCTCTCTCATTTTTAATACACAATAATAATAAACAAAATAATGTACTTTAGTCGTTTATCAGATGATCGTATCCAAAGTGACTTACAGAACACTTATTAGGGACAATCCAGCTGAAGCAACCAGAGGTTAAGTACCTTGACCAAGTGCACAATCCATAGTATTCATTTGCGTCATCAAACGCGCCCTCCCTCCATACTGTTATGTTAGACAATTGGTAAAATCAAAGGACTGTCTCACACTGTGATATTTAAAGAGATACTTCATCCAGAAATGAAAATTCTGTCTTCATATATTCACCTTCACATCAAGATATTTTGAGGAATGTCTCAGTGCTTTTTTGTCCATACAGTAAAAGTCAGTCACTTTCTCTTATTCTGTCTTTCTCTCAGTGGTATGGGGAGAGTGCAACCACTCCTTCCACAACTGCTGCATGTCCCTCTGGGTCAAGCAGAACAATAGATGCCCACTATGCCAACAGGACTGGGTGGTACAGAGGATCGGCAAGTGAGGATTGGAGCTTTGTACCCACATTTCCTCCGTCCACTTTGGCACTACTCCACTTAAGAAGACAAGACTGATTATCAGAGCATCTGCAGCCACTGAATGTGTAGGAATACCTGTCTGCATGTATGTGACTGTCAATGTGAAACCATGGATGTAGGCAGAAATCCAGGTGACACTGGTTAGCTTTATCTTTCTGTCACCTCATACAGCATTAACAAGAACCAGCCAGAAGAGCTCCAGGAAACGGCAGATTCACTTGGGTGTTTGTGAAAGTATGTGTGACCTTCTAACTGAAGCTGTACTATGAATGTGTGTTTTAAGTGTGCTAGAAATAAATTTAAAAAAATAATTTTATAAGTGTGTAATTATGATATATATGTTTAAATTATTGTTCATAATAAGTGTATACATGTCTCTCAAAATCCCTCAATGGACTGAAAATTTCAAATTCAAAAATGCAAATTGTCATAATTCAAGCAGGTAAATTTTACTTTTACTTGAGTGCTTACAAAGAGAGAAATATGAAATATCTATGAAATATTTTACAGCACAAAACTAGAAAAAAAACACATCCTTGATTTTTCCTAAGCCTATGCAACATTTAGACCTCATTGAAAAGGCATTTTGTAAGTCTTCCACCAGTACGTTGCTTATTGCTCCATCCTCTGCTAATTCTAGTGAAATACTTAGCTCAGGATTTGAGTGCTTATGATTAATCCGGAACCCATAAGGACAATTTCCAAAGATTTAGGTACTAGTAATTTGACGCAGACTTTTCAGCCAGCGGCACTGTAAACTATTTGTTCTGATATCCCCCCTGGTGCATTCTGGGGTTAAGGGGTTTTCTCAAGAGTGCAATCAAGACTAAATATTATGCACTAAATTGTATTTGGGTAGTTGACATGACATGTTTAGCAGTGTGACAAATGTCCTGCTATATTTTATTTAAAATTACTATAAACAATATGTAATGTAATATCTTCTTGTGAAAATACTTGAGGCTGTGCATGCTATTGAATAATGTTAACCAAGAATACTTAGACATGTTTTAGGGAGTTCACATTCAGGTCTGGCAGCATTCTGGTACATAACACCCACTTGTCATGATCCACTCAGTTCTTGATGGATATAATCAAGGCTTTCCCAACATATTTTTTTCATTGAATATTATGGATGCAGTCTATACCTATCATGTGCAAGAACGTAGAACTTTTTATAATTGCACTGATAAATGTAGAAAAAGATTTCCACACTTAACAGGCAGGGCAGAAAACCATCTTCACTGGTGTGTTTTCTAAAACTACGGTGAATGCTTATCTGCTGTTTATTACTATTCCTAATGCACATTTTAAATACAAAACATAAGTGTAAGCTTAGTTTATGGGTGAATTTCAGGCGAAGGAAACAGGTGAAGTTTATTTCTAAATTGGGCATATTTGATTTCTATAATGCTAAAGAATATAATCTTTCTTTATTGCTGCATGTCAAGGGATTGTGGAATGTACTTTCATGTTATACATGAATTTCTGCATGGCAACTTCATAATGTGCTTCCTAGGGTGTATTGAAGAAGTTACCATCTATGCTGGACACCTGTTGGTTACTATCTGTTCTCACTCATTTAAAAAATAGATACATTTTTAGTAGTGTAAATACATTATATATAAGCACAAGTTTTATTACTCTACAGAACTCACATCAAGCATTTGAAGTTTCATTACACATTTTTAATTTATAAAAAAGAAAAATCTTGCCATCTTAATAAATGCAAGTACGGTTACACTTTATTTTACAGCATGTGTACTTAGCCAAGAAAGTACTGGTAATATACACCGATCAGGCATAACATTATGACCACCTTCCTAATATTGTGGTGGTCCCCCTTTTGCTGCCAAAACAGCCCTGAGCCGTCAAGGCATAAACCACTAGACCCCTGAAGGTGTGCTGTGGTATCTGGCACCAAGATGTTAGCATCAGATCCTTTAAGTCCTGTAAGTTGTGAGGTAGGTCCTCCATGGATCAGACTTGTTTGTTCAGCACATCCCACAGATCCTCGATTGGATTGAGATCTGGGGAATTTGGAGGCCAATTCAACACCTCAAATTCATTGTTGTGATCCTCAAACTATTCCTAAACCATTTTTGCTTTTTGTCAGGGCACATTTTCAGCAGGACAAAGGGCACAGCCACCAGGGAATACCGTTTCCATGAAAGGGTGTACATGGTCTGCAACAATGCTTAGGTAGGTGGTACGTGTCAATGTGGATGGCAGGACCCAAGGTTTCCCAGCAGAACATTGCCCAAAGCATCACACTGCCTCCGCCAGCTTGCCTTCTTCCCATAGTGCATCCTGGTGCCATGTGTTCCTCAGGTAAGTGACGCACATGCACCGGGCCATCCACGTGATGTAAAAGAAAACGTGATTCATCAGACCAGGCCACCTTCTTCCATTGCTCCGTGGTCCAGTACTGAAGCTCACGTGCCCACTGTTGGCGCTTTCGTGGTGGACAGGTCACTCTGACTGGTCTGTGGCTATGCAGCCCCTTATGCAACAAACTGCAATGCACTGTGTATTCTGACACCTTTCTATCAGAACCAGCATTAACTTATTGAGCAATTTGAGCTACAGTAGCTTGTGTGTTAGATTGGACCACACGGGCCAGCCTTCGCTCCCCACGTGTATCAATGAACCTTGGCCACCCATGACCCTGTCGCTGGTTCACCACTGTTCCTTCCTTGGAGCACTTTTGAAAGATACTGACCACTGCCAACCGGGAACACCCCACAAGATCTGCAGCTGCAGAGCTAATCCTTACGCTTACGCTTCTGCTTCTAACACATCAAGTTTGAGGACAAAATGTTCACTTGCTGCCTAATATATCCCACCCACTAACAGGTGCCGTGATGAAGAGATAATTAGTGTTATTCACTTCACCTGTCAGTGGTCATAATGTTGTTCCTGATTGGTGTAAGGTAACTACATGAGTAAAGGTTAGGTTAGGGGTAGGTTCGGGGTTATTACCTAGTTATAAAAACCTCATCCAGGTGGATGCTGCACATTGGTGGTGGTTGAGGAGATTCCCCCTTCAATATGTAAAGCGCTTTGAGTGCCCAGAAAAGCGCTATATAAATGTAAGGAATTATTATTATTATTATAACCCAGTTATTGTAATTGCAATAATAACTACATAGTATGTTCATGCAGAACAGGACTGTAAAATAAAGTGCTACCACAGGTACTGTAAAGATGTATCATTATTGTAATATGCAGCTGCCTGCCAGACAACCTATTAATGCTAACATGGCTGCCCCAGTCCACAAAGCTCGATTAAAAACAGCCAAGAGGACAGATTTTATTATAATGTTTACACCTAATGAAGGCTTATTCTCATTCTACTGTCATAATGAACTCTAAATCTGTGTTTGTAAGATTCTAAAGTCTTCAAACTCTCAAAAAAAATGAAAACAACTGAGATCTGTGAACTTATAACAGCATCAAGTATAAAATTTAATTGGTGGTTGGCATCACTAATGTGGCTCATACTTGGGGTTTAAAATTTGAATAGACCCCTAAGGCCCGGTTTCACAGACAGGACTTAGATTAAGCCAGGATTAGGCCTTAGTTCAATTAGGACATTTAAAAGTGGCTTTTATAAACGTGCCTTAGCAAAAAAAACATTACTGGTGTGCATCTTGAGACAAAACAATGGCACTGACATATTTTAAGATGTGTCAGTGCAAGGTGCTTTCAGTTAAAACAACTCAAACATGCATTTTAGTCTGGAATTACGCCTAAGCTTTGTCTGTGAAACCGAGGGTATAAGTATTAATCTTTCAAATATAACAATTGCTATTATTTCACTATCACCTGGCAGACACAATGAAGTGGGCATCTTTAAGGTTTGTTCACACCGGCACAAACATTGAAGGAAGGATCTGGAACCAGAATGTCGCTTTTTACTTGGGCTAGTAAAAAAAACACCAAGAAACATACAGGTGCGGGAGGTCAGCAGAAAAAAAAATGAAAGGGGGGCTTGACCAAAAAAGTTTAAGAACCACTGCTTTAACAACTGGATTGCAACACTCACAGTTTCTGAAGAAACCCATCTAGTTCTATTTATTTTCTTGAACTGAAGTTGACTGTAGAGGACTGAGCGCATCAGAGACAACAATTGCATTGTCTATCCCTTAGCATTGTGGCTAAACATAGTACAAAGCTTCTTAAGTTACGAACGCATAAGTTCCTTTCCGTGAGAGCAGTATCCACGAATTAGCATACAAAGGCACTTACTTAAGAGAAAATCCTTATTGAGGTTTTTAATTCTGACTGAGCAATTACATGAGTGGCACAGGGAGGACTCGGACTTGAGGCGCTGAAGCCTCATTCTTTTTTACTCATCTTGCTTGCCACTGTGCTGCCTACATTTCAGTCCTTTTTCATTGTTACCTGCAGTGTCACGTAGTTGACCCCTCACCTCACCACAGCCATGTGTGACATGGGTGGATTGGACAATCTGGTGGCCAACACGACCTACCTGAAAGCACAGAGTCTAGACGACAAGGAGATGAGGAAACGCAGGCGTAGCCTAATTCTTCCCCAACTTGAAAACTGTACAAAGGTGCGTGCAGCCATTCCCAAGGACTTTGAGGACATCTGTGAGCAGCAGCCCATTGGGAAAACATGCTTCCGACAGTTCCTCTTAGCCTCCAATCCAGAATACCTCGCCGCTGCAGAGTTCCTGCAGGAGTTGAATGACTGGAATTTGGCAGAGGCAGGTGCTAAAGAAAAAGCCAGGCAGAATATCATTAACAAATTCTGCAAAGCTGACTCCAAAAGTTTCCTGGCTTATCTGACAGAGGACATGGCGGAGAAGTGTAAAGCCGTCTCTGAGAAGGACTTTGAGGAGGTGATGATGGGACAGGTGAAAGAAGCCACACATGAGTTTCTGAGAGGAAAACCTTTCAGTGAGTATCAGACCAGCCCATTCTTTGATAGATTTGTGCAGTGGAAGGAATTCGAGAAGCAGTCCATCTCTGATAAATACTTCTATGAGTTCAGGACTTTGGGGAAAGGAGGATTTGGAGAGGTGAGTGTTTGCACCTCTTACCCTGTCACAAACAAATCTTCAAATTAAATATATTAAAAATTAATTGTTTTAGAAGTTGTCTGTTTAAGCTGTGGATTCTTGGTTTGGGTACCAACCTTTGGTTGATAGCTTGTATAAAGCAAAATTTATTGTTCAGTTCAACTCTAGTTATAATATATCATGTATTATAAATGTAGGTTAACAAATTCTTATTTATTATGAAACTATATTCCTTTCTATTATCCTTTTGTTAGAGGTAATGTGTGTAATTTTATGTTATGTTAGAATCTATGTGGATTGCTGTTTGCAACCCATTGTACTTCCTTAATTTGACTATGTTTCAACAGTATTTCAGAGGGAAGCAGGATATTAAATGAGACAAAAAAAAAAAAATGTAGAACAGTACATGATCCATTAGGAATGGATTAGATCATATCCAGTAGCCCGTGCAGTGGCATCAACAGAAAAGGCAAGTCATTTTAAATGAACAATAAGTTACTACATTTTCATTAATAATAAAAAGGCAAACTATGATTTTTTTTTTTAAATTCAGATGTTGACGTGCAGAACAAGACCAAGAATGTCCATTAAGGTCACCATTAAATCAAAATGGAAAATTCTTCTTTTTTTTTCTTCTTTTTTTTTATGTACACACTCTTAAAAATGCTGGGTTGAAAATTGAGTTTGGGTTGTTTTAACCCACGGTTTGGTTAAACGTTTGCCCAACCTGCTGGGCAGTTTTATTTAACCCAACTAATGACTATATGGCTGGCTTAAAATGAACCCAAAATAGGTTGGAAATTAAAAATCAGATACATAATTACTAGAGGCAACAATAATAATCAAAAGGTGAACATTTATTAATCAGCAATTTAATAATGTTTATTGTTTAATTATTATTCATTAAATGAATGAATAAATGCTCATTGCTCATTATTAAATATTAATAAATGTTAATTTCCAACATATTTTGGGTTCATTTTAGGAAAGCAATACAGTAATTTGTAAACAATAGTTGGCTTATAGAAAGTTTGAAATTTTAAAGTCCTGCCCTACATTTTTTCTTGTTCGAGAAAATGTTTCATTTAGATGTACGTCAAAATAGGTTAGGAAAATTACAACTGACTTTAAGAAACTAAATAAGTTCATTTTTGTTGTCATGATGACTATATGTTGCAAAATCTCCTATCCTAGTTCAATATGCAGATACAGCTAAATAAACTATAGGTTGATTTCACTGAATATTTAATTACTGTGGTACTATCAAACATTGCTGTGTTAGTTTCAGAAGCTGGCATGTCCACTGTCACCACACTCGCCTGTGGTATAAGTTTGGGGTGGAACTATCAGTTATTCCAACCAATGGAAAATGGGGAGAGTGTTCTGGAAACCCGTTCGAAAACAGTCACAATTTTGCAGATTCCTTCACCTTTAAGACAAAACTAAAGAGACAATATGCAAGGTGAACATCCTTTGATGAGTCCCAAATGCCAACTGGAATAAAATCCTCTAGAAATAATACTCCTGATACATTTTACATAATATTCAGTGGACAATAATCAATAATCAACAATAAGTCCTTCATCTGAATAGATTTTCAAGTGCGTATTATTCCTGATGCCCCATATTCTCTTTGTTTTACAGCATCAAAACAAAGAGTATTGTTTTGTATTAAATCTAGAATCCAGCCCAAATCTAGCCCATCTTTACCTCACAGCAATGTTTCTCTTTTAATGTTTTTTTAAACCACTCTATGTACAGGTGTGTGCTGTTCAGGTCAAAAGCACGGGTCAGATGTATGCCTGCAAGAAGCTGGACAAGAAACGCTTGAAGAAAAAGGGTGGGGAAAAGATGGCTCTACTGGAGAAAAAAATCTTGGAGAAGGTAAACAGCCTTTTTCTGGTGAACCTGGCCTACGCATTTGACACAAAGACCCACCTGTGTCTGGTCATGACTCTGATGAATGGAGGGGATCTGAAGTACCACATTTACCACATTGGGGAGCATGGCATTGAGATGGAGCGAATCATTCACTACACAGTTCAGATCACCACTGGAATCTTGCACCTACATGCTATGGATATTGCGTACCGTGACATGAAGCCAGAGAACGTCCTACTGGACAGTCAGGGCCAGTGCAGGTTGTCAGACCTGGGTCTAGCTGTGGAACTACCGAATGGGAAAACTATCTCACAAAAGGTAAGGACAAGTAGACAGGACATGCTTTTATGAAGATAAAAAAATATCTCCTTGCAAATGTTCTGTTTAACATTCTGGGGAGTTGTAGACTAGTGCTTAATCTGGCCTGCAGATGAAAAGTTTGAGAATTGAACTCCACATACATACAGTGAGAGTACTTGAAAAGGTAACTGCTGAACGCCTGAGTCCTAAAAAAATCCCGATACTACCCCCAATCATGCAAAGTACTCATTAATACTAACCCTTAAGCAGGGCTAGCCAACCCTGCTCCTGGAGAGCTACCTTCCTGCAGACTTTAGCTCCAACCCTGCTTCAACAGCCCTGCCTTTCATTTTCAGTAACCCTGAACACCTTAATTAGCTGGATTAGGTGTGTTTGATTGGGTTGGAGCTAAACTCCAGGGGCAAGTTCTTTGTACGTGGATTACTCAGTTATCTGGATTTTACTGTTAAGGATTTGATATGATCCGGGATTGTTAGGCTCTTTGAAGCTCATCCCAGAGTTGCTGTAATAGCAACAGGTCCGTAAGCTCAGGAGCAGGCTTACCCAGGTGAAAAAAAAACTAAAATACACTTTATTTCAGTACACTAAGTACACTTCCATAATGTACTTAAAGTGCTCTGTTTTCGTGCGCTAATTTTGTACTTAATATACTAAAAATAATTTAGTACTTAAGATAATCTTAAGAACATCTAAGTGTAGTCAACTGTGCTATTTTGAGACACCATAAATATGAACTAAAATGTGCTTTTAACATACTATCTCTGTATAAAAAATGTATTTAGGTACAACTTGTAGAATACCTGAACCCATCTTTCATACACTAGCGTATGACGAATAGTATAGGAAGTAGCATAAGCTTTTTGAACTGCGAGAGTTTTACAGTTTCTTCATAAGTTGGCGGAAGCTACATATTTTATTTCATGTTAAATATGGATATTTTTTTACACAAACCCATCGGTTCTCTTCAGAAGGCCTTTATTAACCCCCCGGAGCCATGTGGTGTATGTTTATGATGGATGGATGTGGATGGAGGCACTTTCTTCTGCTCATACTTGTGGATCCCGCTCACTGCCATTATAAAGCTCGGATGCGTCAGGATATTTATTAATATATCTCCGATTGTGTTCATCAGAAAGAAGAAAGTCATATACACCTAGGATGGCTTGAGGTGAATAAAGCTTGGGGTAATTTTCAATTGAAAGTGAACTAATCCTTTAAGCGAGGTACGAAGAATGGACCCCTGGATAGCTCTCCATGAGCGGAGTTGCCTACACTGGCCCTAAAGAAATATTTTCTAACCCTGTTCCTGGAATAATACCCGCTCTTACTCAAATCATTTTGAGCAGGATTTGAACCAGAATCAAGTGGCATGAGAGACGGGCACACTAACAAGGACACTGCAGCCACTAGCGTCATTTGCCCCCTTGACGTCAGGGAAGTGAGGTTTACCTACACATCTCTTACTAGCTGGCCTCAGTTACACCAGTAGTAGACATTTTGGATGTCTCCTTTGTCAGACCCAAGTCTCCACTAACAAACTGATGAGTTGCATCAGATGTGCTTGATTAGAAAGAGTTTGAAAATGTGTTAGCTGTGCTCTCTGAGGTACTTTGCCGTGTTCTATATAGTATAATTGTGTGTAGTATGAATGTAATCCGGACATACTACATTTGTCATGCTGTCATTGTCACATGAACTTTCAGCATCAGTTGTGTCACTTTACTACCATTCGCAAATCCTCTCTCATTGCCTCGTGGGGTTGTAAATTGTTCATCAGATGCACACTTCAACATCTTGCCAGAAGTAGTACATTTTGCCTACAGTTTCACTAATAATGTTTCACATACTGTTTTTCATTTACCATAATGCGGGGAAGTATACGTATTCGGATTCAGCTGTAGTGATGGTGTGCCACAGGAATAGGGTTGAGAAACACTGGCCTAAAGTGCTACATTATTTAAATCATGTCACAGTAAGTTTGGAATTTATGTAATTTGATAACTTTAAATTGATAGAGTACCACTCAGTTTTATAAATCTTTCATAATTGGGGGGGACATGAAATCCATCCAGACATTTTCCAAACCACTTGTCCTTTGTTGAGTTGGGCTGTCACGGTGGCTCACACATGGAGACGAGAGACAGATCCAAGTGCAGGTTTTTTTATTGGGGTAATCCAAATTCGTAGTCCACAAACAAGCATGGGTCTAAAGCCAGGTAATCAGTCCATCAACAAACAAGAACAAAACACGGGAACAGGAAATGTGAACAGGACATGTGAACTGAAAACTCCATGACTAGAACAGAAACCAACAGGGTATAAATAGACAGACACTAATAACTTAATACAAGACAGCTGGTTGCAATGAAGTGATAATGAGTCCGGTAGTGCGTTATGGGTATTGTAGTCCAAGGGGTGAAAACAAGAATCCAAGATGGAGTGCCCTCTAGTGGCTGATAGGGCACTCTCACTGGTGATCATGACATGGGCTTTGGCTGTAGGCAGGGAAACCCTTTGAAAGGATGGACAGCCTATCGCAGGACAACCAATGAAATGTCTCATGAAAATTTGCTGATATTCCTATGACAAATAAACATTTAAAATGAAATCAGTGTTTCATTTTAAAAGTTAATTCTATTAGACATTTAAATCTACCAAATAAGTTCAGTAACATTTAACTGTATCATGATGACATAGATCAAACTTAGAACGATTCTAATACTTAAAACACTGAACTCATTTTTCCAAGTGGCAAAATGAGGAAATTTTGGACTATTTCATTATTAACAAATATTTTAGCCAGGAGTACCACAAAACCTTGAATAAGCCCTTTCAAATGCTAATCACAGTATTACCCAAAGCTGACATCTGGCACAGCATGCCCTTACAAAGAGTCCCTGGAGATACTGATGAAATTGGAAGAGACTGTTTTTGTGTCTTTAACTTGTTTCAGGAATCTCTTCTGAAATGGGATTTGAGTGGGGATGAAGAAAAGGCTAAAGTGTTTATACCATGATTGATGTCTTTAAATATGATTTGAACTGCTTTTTCAGGTGGCTTCAAGAAGGGCGAATGGTTTTTCTCATAACCCCTGGTGTTGTCTTTTCCATCGTAGGCTGGCACTAAGGGGTATATGGCGCCAGAGATCCTGAAGCAGGAACCATACCGTACGTCAGTGGACTGGTGGGCTTTGGGCTGTAGCATCTTTGAGATGGTGGCCGGCCGTCTGCCCTTTAAAGATCACAAAGAGAAGGTTACTAAAGAAGAGATAGTAAGGAGAACTCTAGAAGATGAGTGCAAATTTGAACACAAGAATTTTGACGCCCCCTCCAAGGACATCATCAGTCTTTTTCTGAAAAAGACTGTTGAAGACCGTCTCGGCTGCAAGTAAGTGGCAGATTTTCTGTGTTTCATGGCAAGAGGACACTGTTTCCACAGGTCATTATTAGGACATGGTCAGTCCAACTCTGCCCTCCGTGTGCCAACAGAGGAGCAGAAGCTTTACTCTGTCAGCAAAATTAAGCCAGTGTGGCAGCAAATCGAAGTAACAGGCAGTTTCTGTCAGCCTTTCTCAGTGAGAGCAGTGGGTTTGGAGCCTCAGCACTGGGTTTGGATGGAGCAAAGCATGAATGTTAAAACAAAATAGCTTTGGGTCTTTTTTCATTCTGTGGGTGAAGACACCATGAGATTTAATACCAGTTTCATTGCTCATAGGTTTATATTACATATTAACATATAATACTATTCCCAATGTCAGTTGCTGAAACTATTTCAACCCATTAAAATTTTTATATGAATCCTGCTAAAGGAACAGTTTCACCCAAAAGTGAAAATGTTGTCATTATTTGCTCACACTTATGGTGATCCAAATCCAAATTTTGCCACGGAACACAGGAGAATTTTAAAAGAATCTTTATGCAGCTTCTTTCACATCTGTCAAAAATGGCCAAAAACAATAAAAATTAAGTAGTCAGTATGACTCATGCACTCTTCTGAAGTCATTTCACAATTTTGAGTGAGGAACAGACTGAATTTTTAAGTTATTATTCACTGACAATCTTTAAATGTCAATGGCATTTAGTCACAAGACCTGCAAAACCTAATGACCTTTTATGTCATCGAAATCCAATCTGCAGTATTGGCTCCACGTTTGTTTTGATTTGATTTGCGACAGAGGGGAAGATTGTCAGTATATAATGACTTTGGTCTGTTTATCACAATGCAGTTGCATGGCTTCAAAAGGCTCATATACTGGGGTGGATAGGTGGCTCAGTAGTTAGTGCCTCCGCACACACAACATGAGGAATCGAGTTCAGGGCCTCTCGGTGTGGAGCTTGTGTTTTGGGCATCTGATGTTGTGTCTTAAATTTCCCATAACTAAGGAAAAAGTTGTACGTTCTCAGAACTTTTGGAAATAACATTTGCATAATGTAATGGGGACGTTGAGAAAACATTTTTACCGCATAAAATTATTACCTGTGATAGATCTTTATGGTCAGTAAATATGGGTGAAAAATTTCAGGTGTGTCAACAGTATTAAACTGTATTGTCCTTCAGGGTTTAGCTCCAACCCTAATTAAACACACCTGAACCAGCTAATCATGGTCTTCAGGATTAGTACAAACTTCCAGGCAGGTGTTTTGGAGCCAGTAGCAGCTACAATCTGCAGGACAGTGGCCCTCCAGGAGTTTAGTTAGTGCTTTAATATTTTGGCTAAAATAATTGTGGGTAAACTTAATGCCATAACCATCCATTTATCCAAATATGCCATATTTCTGTCTGTAAACTGTTTTTTTCCCATAGGGGTGACCCTCGGAAACATGAGTTCTTCAAATCCATCAACATCCCTCGGCTGGAGGCGGGGCTTATTCCACCTCCATGGGTGCCCAAACCCAACGTTGTGTACGCTAAAGACACAGGTGATATCCGGGACTTCTCTGAGGTTAAAGGGGTTGAATTTGATGCCAATGATGAGAAGTTTTTTAAGGAATTCAGTACAGGAGCAGTGCCGATTCCATGGCAACAGGAGATGATTGACAGTGGACTCTTTGATGAGCTTAACGACCCAAACAGGAAGAAATTGTCAGCGGGACTGGATGATGATGAGCAAAAATCCAAATCTTGCACTCTTCTGTAACAAAATAAGAACATATTGCACAAAAGACAAATGTATTTTTCTTTTTTATAAAAATACATATTAGCTATTATTACTATTATTATTACTATATGAATTTTGTGTTCTGATGGTTGGTGGATTGGCAAAGTCATGTGCGATTGCTGGCAGATTGTTACCAGACATGTTAATATTTTTTTCTGAAATTAATGTTAATTTTTAAAACTTTGTTATATTGATAATATAGTTTATAATAAGTTAAAATGTAAAATCTAGCAAGATATTTTTGCAGGTGGTCTAAAATGTTTTGACCTAAATATATATTTTTACAGACATAGGTCTCAGTTACTGATGCTTTACTGATGCATGAACTTCATCATGTTTGCGTACATCTTAACATGAGACATTATTAGTCTCTTACTTGATATTTATCTGCATGCTCTGTTATTCATTTCAGCATCTGTTTGTTTTGTTCTTTTTTTTCTTTTTCTTTTTAACCATGTCTATAGTTTATTTTTTTCCTCATATGCAGAAGTCTGATTGAAGTCTAAAAAAAAAACACCTTATGGCCAAAGTGAAAAAAATAAATATTTAATGTCTTTAATGTCTGTGTGAATTGCTGTGTCAGTTGTGACAAGGTCCCTTTAGTAATAAACCGGCCATTAAAACAACACCAGAGCTCAGTGGAAAGTTCTGCCACTGGCTTGCATGCAGTGCCGGCAAACTTGTCAAACAGACACTTCCAAACGCTCTTCAAGATGCAGAATCTACTGACTGCTATACGACCAGCAGAGGTCACTCTCCACAATGAGATACAGCTTTATATTAGGCGGGAAAACAACTTAGATGAGCAACAACACTGATAAACCCATCCATGGTGAAGAAAGTTTATCCATTTCAAAGGAATAACATTTTTATGTGAGCTGTTAAATATTTTAGCCGTGTTCATAAGTAGATTATCATAAATCCTGTTCTTGTCATGGGGGATTATTAATGAAATATGATGAAGGATGGGGTCAGGCACAGCATGGGAAAGAGAGGCTTGTGGTTTTGGACAGGGTGCAGGCATTTGCCCTTCTCCTCCACGTTCCTGGATGACACTTCAGCTGTGATAAACAAGCTCTCCTGAGGCGGGTGGAAATCTCTGGGTGTGGCCCGGCCAGACAGGCACGGTCTCAGCTCTCAGACCCACTGCACTGCACCCTGCGCCACATGCTCAAGTGTTTTGTCCACAGCTAAAGGGAACCGACTGAAATAGCAAGTGGTTTCATTAGGAAAACAAGCCCCGTCTGTTTGTATTATGGGCAAAGGTTGACATTATTAAATGTGAATATTTTTATGCTGCTTTGCTCTTCATGATCCCACAGACTATTCCGTTATTGGAATGTGTGCCTGAATGTGTCTGGGTCTCTTTTAGTCTATTTTAATGGATGGTTTGGCTTAAAGTCACCATGAATCCAAAATTTTTTAATGGAACATTGCTGTATCTATTACAAATTATTTATCCGTGCACATCATTATTTAAAAAAATGATGTGCCCTCATAATTTTTAATCAAAATAACTCCCTCTTGCAGTGAGGTCAGAATTCACATAAGATCATCACAGCAATAGCAAACCACAACGATCCAACGATTTCTGATGAATTCCAATTAATTCCTGATGGACAAAATGAAGTCCGATCCTGCATTTTATTATAGGCCTATTTTGACCACTGAAATGTGAAATGTCCCTGGTTTCCATTTCAGAAATCTGGTCACCTTGAAGACAGCAAGAAATGAAAGTTGCGATAGTCCCTATTGGGACGTATATCTGAGTGAAACTGCTTCTTGAACAAGAAAAAATTTTAGGGTGGGACTTGATTTTGTCCATCAGAAATTGATTGGATCGTTAGATGCATGGCTGTGGTTTGTTATTGTTGTCATGTGAGTGACAGGTTGCCCCAACCTCATGCCAGTAAACACGTCATCAGAGAAGAGAAGAAATTTCACTGCAAGAAGGAGCGGAAGTTATGTTGATTAAAGATAAGGACTTTATACTTTATACACTTTATACAAGATAAGGACACATTATTTTAAAAAATAATGACATGCACAGATAAATCAATTATAATAAATACTGTGATATTCAATAAAATAATAAGAATAGTCAATTATGTTGACTAAGTCCTTCATAGCTAAAGTAGCAGCGTATGATAAAAGGTAGAATTCACCCAAAAATGAAAATTTGATGTTTATCGGCTTACCCCAAGGGCATCCAAGATGTAGGTGACTTTGTTTCTTCAGTAGAACACAAATGATGATTTTTAACTCCAATTAACCATTGCAGTCTGTCAGTTGTATAATACATGGCAATGGAAACAAAATCTATGAGAGTAAAAACATCCACAGACAAATCCAAATTAAACCCTGCAGCTCGTGACAACACATTGATGTCTTAAGACACAAAACGATCGGTTTGTGCGAGAAACCGAACAGTATTAAAGGGGCTCTATGTAATAATGACACCCCGTGTTCAAAATTGGTACTGCAGTCCAAATTCAAAATATTGTTTGCCCCGCCCCCTCCTTCAAAGTTCGGGTTGCCAGCAACAATAAGGAGCGCAATTCACAATGAAAGCCGAGGAGACTTAAACACTGTAAGCTGATGAGTTGATTTATCTGTTTTAATATGCTATTGTTCATAGAGATATTTAGATGGATTCAGAGGCTTTTTAGGTCAAGTAGAATCTGCGATTCTCTGACCCAGTTTGTTTGCTGGTTTCCATGGTTGCAATACGCGCTGTTTTCCGCCAACTGGCAACCTGTGATGTCGAAATACTATTGGATAAACTGTCAGCACGAGGTTTCGCACAGACCAAAACAAAGACAGACGTTCCGACATGGAACACACATTTCAAAGTAGAATATCTGGCTGTAGCATTGTGTTTCAGAGAAACAAGTAGGTGAACTTAGCATGTTTCCTAAATATCTGCAAACATATCGGGGTATTTTTATGCTTTATTAAAGTAAAAATCTTACATAGAGCCCCTTTAATATCATTTTTTACCTCTAATACACCACTATGTCCAACTGCCTTGAGCAGGCGCACGTCATCCGGTGCGTGAGGTGTGTACGCGCTCTGGCGTAGTTTACGCAAGCGTCGGAAGTGATCTCTCACGCGTATATGTCACTCATTGTTTACACAATGCACAAACATTGTAGGTATGACGGCTAATCAAAATGGTACTTAGTTACGCTTATCTGTATTGTTCAAACCGACTTAAAACTAAAAGATTACGTTCTCTCGCACAAACTCATTCGGGGGTGGTGACTTTCCACGTATTCCCAACTTCTGAGCCTGCTCGCCTGAAGTTATGGTTGATTGCTCTTCGGCTGGATATCAACACACCCATTAATGACTAAAGTTGTTGAGGGTCTGCAGCGATCATTTTTCCCCTGATGATTTTACATATCCAGGAGAAGATCACGTACGACTTAAACCATCAGCTGTGCCTATGGTCTTTGTATGTGTCCTTTTTATTTGCAAACCGATCGTTTTGTGTCTTAGGACATCAATGTGTTGTCACGAGCCGCAGGGTTTAATTTGGATTTGTCTGTGCATGTTTTTTTTACTCTCATAGATTTTGTTATCATTGCCATGCATTATACGACTGACAGACTGCAACGGTTGGACTTAAAAATCATCACTTGTGTTCTACTGAAGAAACAAAGTCTCCTACATCTTGGATGCCCTGGGGGTAAGCAGATAAACATCAAAGTTTTATTTTTGGGTGAACTATCCCTTTAAGTGTGCAGTGTGGTTTGCAGCCCCCTCTGTTGATGAAAATAATCACTAGACGATTGCTCTGGTAACCAGCAGGCTATAGTCAGGCTTTTTTGTGTATTCACAGGCTGTTTTGAATGTAAAACGGGGACATTTCCGGGGACAGCTCCAGACGGACAAGATACCAAAAACGGGTCTGTTCCCTAATTTGGGTTCAACAGAAGTGAAGCTCAATGAACAGCATCTGTGACATGCTGTTGATTACAGAAAATAATTTAAACACATCCCTCAGTTAAAATTAATATTAACTTGACCTACACTGTTTAGTGCGATATTTTTTACCCATTCCTCATAAAATGTTCTTCTTATAGCATGTGAAGAGACTGTCATGATGGGCAGACACTTAATTCTACGTAGTCTCAGCCTCAAACATAACTCCCACGGAGAATTGGCGGAACACGTGATGCCACACAAAATGGGAAACACTTTGGGAATTTCGAAGTCGTCATCTGATTGGTTGAATCCTACAGGATTTCCATTAAACGTGTGTTGGACTCTTCAATTGTCCGCCTGGAAACAAAGCCGTCGTGAGCCAAACCCTCTCATGGAGGAAGAAAGCTGTTGTGTTAGCTGTGACGATAAACGCATATCAGGATCAACTAAATGCTGGATTTTCAAAAGTATGTTAAGTTCACAGCCATTATAGCGCCATTGTTGCAGTAAACTTTAATGACGTTCTTGAATGAATTTCACGTCTGCCTGTTATTGTGAAGACATCGGGCCTCATTTATAAAAAAGTGCGTATACGCACAGATTTGAACGTAGAGTTTGTGTACACTAAAATCCACACCAACGTTCATATTTATAAAAACGGTCTTTAACGTGGAAAAGTGCTTGGAGCTACTTCAGGGTCTAAGCAGACGTACACACTTTACCTTGTGGCAGAGAATCGGATTCTTTCCGCTCACTGTTCTCAAGTAAAGTTTTTGGACATTGATTAGTGCTCTTATATGTTAATGACATTAATTTGGTGGCGTTTACAAGGATGAGATCTGAAACCATTCAGATGCGCACAATTTCAAGATTATTTGCGATTTATAAATTTCAAATGTGAAAGAGAGGTGTACGCACTTTTTTTGTTTGTACGTTCATTTTCTGAATCACACGTACGCACATTTGAGAAATGATCGTAAGATCAAATGTAGGACGGGTTCTATAAAACATTTTATATAGAAGGCCCATCCACTTTACATTTTCACCGCCTAAACATGATGCTGAACAAAACAAACTGTGATTGGTTTACATGTTGGTCAGACATCCTCTTGGGTGGTCCTTGGCGTGTGAAAGTTGCTATGAGGTCCAGACCTTCTGCTGTCAGTCTGAATGCCTGGCTATGCGAGACTAATTTCTACATTGCAGACAACGACAGCAGCTAAAAGACAATTGAGCTTCACAGCTCAAATAACACACATTTTTTTATGTTAAATAATTAATATAAGCACTTCAAAAGGGTCATATAATGCTACTTTTACAAGATGTAAAATAAATCTCTGATGTCCCCAGAGTGTGTATGTGAAGTTTTAGCTCAAAATACCCCACAGATCATTTTTATAGCATGTTAAATTTGTCACTTTTTGAGGGTGAGCAAAAACGCTCAGTTTTTGTGTGTCCCTTTAAATGCAAATGAGCTGCTGCTCCTACAAAGAGGGCGGAGTTTCAAGAGCTTGCGTTAGCAGTGCTGATTACCTCTCGCAGACTCGCTTAAAATATCAGAAACTGTTCAGCCTTTTATGTTCAAACGGGAGTTGGACAATTATGGAAAGACTCAAGAAGAAGTGAAAACATGTAGAATGCAACAGGACGTTTCTGAATGGTTAGTTGATAAATTTATGTAGCTGATGTGGAATGAACTTAAATTTATTGATTGCATATTCTGTCATGATAATCTATAAATTGCTCATGTGAGAACTGTTGTAAGATGCCTACAGAGCCAGAGAATATATGCTGCATGAAGATAGAACAGGTTTAGTTTAGTTTAATTACAGTTATAACTTGTCATTTTGTCATCTTGCTTTTATGACATGTTATTGCATTTGTGTTATGTACTGTATTGCAATAACATGGCCTCACCCCCTTTGTTGCGTGTTCTCGGGGGCAGGGTTTATGTAAATTTTAGGGTTAGTGATGTCACCAACCCGGGAAAAAGCTTGTCGTAGTCCCTACGGCTGTTTGTTGTAGTCCTTAAACAGAGAATTCTTTAAAAGAAAATATCTCTGTTTGCATTGAACTTTGAGCGTCGTAACTTTGCAGACATTGTTTATGCTCTAACAGCAACATTACACACTAACTAAAGTTAAAAAAGTGAAATTGCAATGAACCACCCCTTTAACATAAATGTGAGGTGCACATCACTGCTGTTTAACCATCTGGTATGCTTTGCATCATAGACTTTCATTGTAAGGGCATTACTGGAAACTATTTTTGTTTTAGCATACCAATATGCCAGTTTGAAATTAATCTCGTTATTAAGCTGGCAAATACACAAGAATGCTTTATGAATGAGGAGATTCTCTCAGCTTGACGACACATGTTACATTTCCAGACTTTATGTGGTGTCAGCACCTCTTACAAATGATCTTGTCTGTTCTAATGCTGGTTGAAAGGGCAGTTATAGTAATTGATCATGCTTTTGAATACAACAGGCATAATTGCTTAGAGGTTTTGCTTGTGTTGGACTAATTTGCTGTTTTTAAGTTTTATCCAAACCGCCATCTAAAGGCCCCCCCTTCGGGTATCTTCTTTTACATTTAAATTATTAGGTTCAGATTTCACCACAGCGGCACAGACAGTGCTCTATAATCTCATTTAACAAGCTGACATATGGCTGTTAACACAATACTCTCATGAAACCCTCCACTTCAGCCTTCTGCTTCACACTTTAACAGACTGCGGTCAGCCCTACAACATTTTAGAGGGGTTAATGTCATTTTGAGTCTGCTTGTACATATGCATAGACATAGATGCAGGTTGAGACACTTCCATTTTAGAATTATTTAATAAAGGACAAAGGCAATCATCACTATCTATTGCACTAGTTTTTCAAGACCTCTAACCCAAGTATTAAACTTTTGTGTGTAATTCATCTTGCACAAATGAATGACATCTCAAATTGTACCGCTTGTTATGGAGAGGAGTGCTATCACTTTTCTAAGACTATTTTCACATGACAAACAATAAAATGTCTTAAAATCCTGTATACCTACATTGAATTGTGAATTGGGTAACCATACAGAACACCCTAGCAACCACATAACAGTGCACTGGAAAACACCTACTAGGATTTGTGGTGAGTTTTGCATGGGCACCAGTTTTGGGGGTAATGCATTACAAGAAACGCATGTTATAAGTAAGTGACGTGATGTGTGGCCAAGTATGGTGTCCAATACTCTGAATTTGTGCTCTGCATTTCACCTATCCAAGTGCACACACACAGTAGTGAACATACACACCATGCAGCCGTTTTCGCCGAGGCGCCCGGGGAGTGATTGGGGGTTAGGTGCCTTGCTCAAGGGCCCCTCAGTTGTGGTAATGAGAGTGGAAGACAGCACTGTTCATTCGTTGCCCCACCTACATTTCCTGCCGGTACTGAGACTCGAACCTTCGGGATACAAGTCCGACTATCTAAACATTAGACTACAGTTGCCCCCCCCTCCCCGCTCCCCAATGTTATGTAACACATTACTTTTAAATTTACAACAAAATATCTGAGTTACTTTTTCAAATAAGTAACACAAGTTACTTTGTTTTTCCATTTATTGACTGATACCTCTTCTGTCCCCATGTTGAGAGAATGTTTCGCTTTTCTGACATAACAAGCTTGCTCGGAAGCTCAGCTGACACGGAGTTGGACCTAGGACGAGGAAGCCTTGGGTATGAATCCGGGGGAAAACGAGTCACGGTAAAAGAGCTCAGAGATGAGAGATCAAAACAAGCTAAAACGGCATGGTTACGGATGCTTTTTATGTCAAATTCATTTTTGTTAAAGGTGCCCTAGAATTGAAAATTGAATTTACCTAGGCATAATTAAATAATTTGAGTTCCGTTCATGGAAATGACATACAGTGAGTCTCAAACTGCATTGTTTCCTCCTTCTTATGTAAATTAGATTTTTGCAAAAGACCTCTGAAGAACAGGCGAATCTCAATATAACACCGACAGTTACGCAACAGTCGGGATCATTAATATGTACGCCCCCAACTTTTGCATATGCCAGCCCATGTTCAAGGCATTAGACAAGCCAGTATTAACGTCTGGAGCAGCACAGCGAATCAACAGACTTTATGCAGGTAAGCAAGCAAGGACAATAGCGAAAAATGGCAGATGAAGCAATAATAACTGACATGATCCATGATATCATGATATTTTTAGTGATATTTGTAAATTGTCTTTCTAAATGTTTCGTTAGCATGTTGCTAATGTACTGTTAAATGTGGTTAAAGTTACCATTGTTTCTTACTGTATTCACAGAGACTAGAGCCATGTCATTATTTTCATTATTTAACACTTGCAGTCTGTATAATTCATAAACACAACTTCATTCTTTATAAATCTCTCCAACAGTGTAGCATTAGCCCCGTTAGCCACGGAGCACTATGAAACTCATTCAGAATCAAATGTAAACATCCAAATAAATACTATACTTACATATCTGCATATACTGCATGACGAACACTTTGTAAAGATCCATTTTGAGGGTTATATTAGCTGTGTGAACTTTGTGTAACCATATTTAATTATGCCCCAAAATAGGCAGTTAAAAAATTGAATACTAAAAAATCTATGGGGTATTTAGAGCTGAAACTTCACAGACACATTCAGAGGACACCTTAGACATATATTACATCTTGTGAAAAAGGGTTCTAGGGCACCTTTAACACAAAACTAAATTATCGGGAAGGTTTAGTTGTAGTGTTGGTGGTACGTTATTTAAAAAAATAATGGAGCATTACACTTTTAGCGCCACTCACCGGACAAAATTTCAAATCAGAACTGCGGTGATTTGTATAAAAACCAATGTCATAAAAACATACCATATTCACGTTTATCTGTTCCGGCAAAAAACTGAACATGCTTTTAGCGCCACTCAGTGGACACATTGAAACTGCAGTGATATTTCCGTATTGGTACGTAAATACGAAAACGTTCCCACAGGTACGTTTTTCTAATGAGACCAGGCTCGAGAAATCAGGAGGGCAGAGGTGTTGTGTGCGCTGTGCAAACATAATGGTTATTGTTCTAGACAGTTCATTGTTTTGTGTTAAAGTTAGGTTGTATTTTGTAAAATATCGCTCTTTGTGCGATAAATTTGTCTACGAAATTAATTTCAGCAATTTAAGCTTTTATCATGTCAGGTATTTCCAAATGTTTGAATGGTACTAGATGAACTATTTATTTTTAGTTTTAACTTACGCTGCACCAACAAAGACAGATGCTTACAGGTTTTTTTTAATGCAGGCATGCACTGAGAGATTAGTTCCTGATTAGGGTTAATGGGGTCAGAATGGCATGCCCTATGAAGTGTGCTAGAGAACAAGAGTGCTGATATTCACACCAACGTGTAGATGGAAATCCAAGATGCTCCATGATTTCGGCTATAGGCTACATAACCAGGGTGACATCTGTGGCTGCCGCAGTGACAGCTGGAACTCCATGGAAGATCTCAGAACATGTTTTTCCCAGGCTGGTCTGTCATTGTGAAACTGCGATACTCTTACAAAGACTATCTCTTGGTAATGGAAGTTGTTTATCAACCTCACAAAACACACACACACACACCCTCAAACACACATTCACACCTACTTGTATAGACACTAAATATTTACTATCTCAGCACACACTCTCAACTGTGCAAAAACCATAAACACGTGCACACTTTTAGCGCTTGTGCGGGCAGTTGGGGTGTGAGATCAAAGTGACAGTGACGGCAATTTAGAAGTCATGTTTGAGATATGATCTGGCTCCACTTCACAGGGTGGAATAGTGTAAAAAATCCTGCTCACAAATCTGATAACTTGACTTTCTCCACTTGTGTAATAGTGGGGCACTGAATGTGACTTTATACATGTAAATGACAAACAAGTATGTTACAGAGCGATGAAATAAGATAAAGATAATAAAGATAATTCTTAAAAAAAGAATGCAATGCAAATGCAATTTTTTCACCTATTTCAGTGATGTCTGCCAAGTAGGATATTTAATACATGGCACCTTTAGAGTTGAAGTGTGCCATTTTTTTATGTAAATTTATTCTTTCCTTTCCTATCCTAAAGTGCCCCTATTATGCTATTTTAAATGTTCATATTTTAAAGGTTTACATGCATCCAAGGTCAAAAAACACTGGAAGTACCAGCTGTCGTTTGCAAGATCATAGCTCCCTCGAGGACCACATGTGACGTTTTACAACTGGCCTGCCTCACTTACTTTCCTTATTGCTCCCTCTATATATATATATATTTATTTTTTTTTATTTATTTATTTTTTTTATGAGCTTGAACGAGCGGATGAAGGCACGCCTGCCCGTTGATGGTCCTTGGGCGACATTCACCAGATTCGTGGAGTAAGTACTGGCTAACGAGAACTCCCATCTGACCGTCTGCCTTGCGGATGAGACCAACGGCAACCCCACTCCGGACCCAGAACCCAGCCAGCAACCTCCCACGTCCTGCATGGAGTATATGCCAGGATCCAACACAAAGCCCAAGCCTGCCACGTTGCCAGCACCAGAGCCAATCATCACCCCAGAGCACAAGCCCAACCGAAAGTCTGACTAGGTGCGTGAGCTGGTAACATCGCCCGTCCCAGTGAGTGTGCTCATGGCGTACGAGGGCATGGGGGGAAGCCCTGCCTACACTCTCGCTGCTGAGGGTGAGCTGTGCCTGGCCTCTGTATTATTTGATGAGGAAGTAGAAGAAGTGATTCCCCAGAGTCTCCTTCCTCTCCGCTGGTCCCACCCAGCTCCAAGTCTCCTACATCTCCGATGGTCCCACCCAGCCTCCCTCTCCCACATCCTCTACCTAAGCAAGCCTCTGCTGGTTCCCTTCAGTTCCTCGGCTCCTCCTCTGTTTGATTAACTATGCTGCGCGGATGCACCTCTGGTCCTCCGGTCTCCAGCTCCGCCTTGGCACATGGATCCCCTATCCTCGCCTCAGGCCGCCAAGCCCGTCTCTCCACCTCGGCCCATCGACCAGTCAACTCCACCTTGGCTACTCCCTCCTTTGGCTCCGTCAGGCTCTGCCTTCCCTCCGGCTCCGCCTTGGTCCTCAGTCCCACCAGCTGTGCCTTAGTCTTCCATCACCCTGCCGATACCTCGGCCACTCCTCACCACAGCTCCACCTTGGCCCCAGGACCTACGGTGTCGCCCAGTCTCTGTGTCTCCACCTGGGTCTCCAGGTCTCCTGGCTCCACCACTGGTTGTCAGACCTCTGATTTAACCCTGGCTCCTCCCACCATCGGTTTCACAATGGGCCTTCATCCTGGCTGTACTCTGAGTTGTCATTTGGATCCTCCCTCCATCAGCTCCTCTCTGGTTCCTCCCGCCGTCATCTCCACCATGGTGTTTCCATATGCCAGTCCTGCCTTGTTCACCTCCCTCTCCAGCTCCACATCATCTTTCAGAGTCCCCACCCTCCCTCCTCTTTTGGACTTTGTTAGTCGTTTATGGTGCTAGTTTCTATGGATGTTAATTGAGTTCCACACCTGTTCCCTGTTGTGTTAATTGTCTTCCCTTGTGTATATAAGCCTTCAGTTTAACTCCTAGCCTTGTGGTTTATCTACTGTGTACTCCTAGGGATCTCCTGCATTTTTCATTAAAGACTATTTAAAGTATTCCTTCTTCCAATCTACATGTGATAATATGAACTTTTCTTGAGGTTATTTCTTTTGATATGTGAACATGAACCAACTTTGCTATGTTATATTCTTGTCAATGACAACAGCTTTCTTTATGTTGGATAATAAATAATATATACTGTAGATGATTTATAGATATATAGAATATGTATCAATGAAAGAAGTCTCTTATATTTACCAAGATTGCATTTATTTGATCAAAGATACAGGTAAAATGAGGGAGAAGAGAAGATCGTTCACAGGTCCGGTTGTCATGGTTCCTCATATGCTGAGCATTGCATTTATTTTTCTGTGTTTGACTGTGTTTAGTAGGGCCCATTACTTGAATTCTTAACATTTCCACAAATAAGTGAATTCCATAGAGGAGGCCAAAGGAAACACAAACCTCAAACACTGGCGTTTCTCTCTCGTTCTCCCCTTCTCCTAATGTGCACATTTGTCATGCCCCAGTGTTATAATAAAGAAATAAATGTAGCTTATCGAATTCAGCTCTATCCATAGACCCACTGACCACCACAACCACCATTGTCATCTTACAATTGGAGCAAAACAAAATCAACAAGATACTTTCACATTCAGACTTTTTCTGATCAGGGAACAAACTTTAGATTCATTCCTGTTTACTGTAAGCAGGTCAAGTATGAAGAATCATTTGATGAGTTTTATAAGGACAGTCATCTAGAAAACAGATGCTCTCATTGTTTCTGTGGTCAGACTGTTTACATCAGTTAAAAATATTCCAGGACGGTTAAGTAAACTTTGGTATTATCTGTGACCAGTGGTGAAATCTTGTCATTTTAAACCTGGAGAATATATTTTTTTTTCTCTATTTCTGTCTCTGTCTATTTGTTTGTCTCTTTTTGTATTTCTAGATTGTTTTTTCTTCTCATGCCTGTTTTTTTCTATACAGAATCTTTCTATACAATTGCTTATTGTCGGGTTTTCAGTTGTTATATAATTTATGTGCAATTTACGGGAACCTTACAACACAAATGTACAAATGATCATACCATTCAACCAAACATATCGAAAGATGACTGGGATTAAGATGAATCACTTTGAAATTACAAATATATGTAAATACTCTTAATTTAAATTATAACACATTTTCATTTAATTGAATAACATTCACTTAAGTGTCTGATAACATAACATTGAGTTCATCCTTAGGTGCATCCCTATTAAAGTATATTATTTCCATAAGTACTCTTTTTAAAAGTGTGCTAAAGTGTAGTTTTTTATCACAAGGGTTATTACTCATTTGTATGAACTACTGAATGAATAAATGGATAAGAGCTTTTCTCAGGGGCAAGTGAGTCCCACTGTAGTGCTGTATGGTATAATCTACTCAATGGAGCTATGGGAGGCCTTCATAAACATGTTGTCCTGGCCCCCAAGATTCTAAGTGATCACCCTGATGGGAATATATTCCGCAAACCTCGAACAATAATTACACGTTGCTGCACGCTGTCAGACCTAACATAGAGATATCATTACATGTGCAAATTTACTTAAAACAAACTGCAATTCCCCGCTTATGTGGTCCATGCATGAGTGTTAGGAAGCGAGGGAGTGAAAAGTGAGAATAGATGGAAGGAGAAAAATGGACATGGTAATAAAAGTTGATTTAACAATAGTAAAAGTAAAGAGTGAAATACTCTATTAACGAAGAAGAATTGAAGGCATCAGAGAGACAATATAAAAACTATGACAGCCAGGCTAGATCGCTCTTCGGGTGTGGAAAATGAGGTATCAGATTCAAAGCTGATCATAAAACACTTATCACATTCCCTCTCAGTGATGTCATTTGGTGAGTTGGCACAGTGGCAAGCTGGAAGCGTCCCAAAGCCATTATTATTTCTGCTGTCATCCCTCGCTCTGTCTGATTTAAATTTATTGTCCATTCTCTCCATGTGATATATTGTGTCTGTCATTATTAGATTCAACGCAGTGTAATATATCTCTTCTGTCTGTCTCTCATATCTTTCTTCTCCTCTCTCCCACTTTCAACCTAAAGCTCTAATACACAGTAAATAATACATGTAAAATCTGTATTTTATTAAAAAACTGTGTTTGGGCGAACTTTATATTAGATGCATTTAATTACTATGTACTTACATAAAAAAAAGTTAGGTACAATGCACTTATTGTGTTCATGATGTATTGCAAAACACTTTTGCTGCGATTGAGGTGGGATACGGGTAAGGTTAGGGTCAGGTTTGGTGGCATGGGTAGGTTTATGGGTGGGTTAAGGTGTAAGAGAAGGTCAACAGATGTAATTACAAAAATTACAGCTGTAACAGGATTTTTTTTAATATAAATACAATGTTAAAAAATATGTGCAATGTATCTAATGATTAATTTAAATGTTAGTACACAGTTGTTAAATACACTTAATATAGTGAGACACAGTATTTCCAATTTAGCTGACCCTTAATTGTATTAAAATACTTAAAGAGAGTCATTTTTATGACTGTTTTAAATAAGGTACACTTATTTTGATGTTTTGACTATAACATACTAAAGCACAAGTACTTGCTTATAATTTTAACTGTAGTATGTTGTTCGAATGGCAAGTTTCAAATGGCATTAAAGTATATTTTAGTTTACCACAATGATTGTCAGTACATTCAGCAGTACACTTTTAACCACATTTTAAAGACAATAGAAGTAATTATAAAATTTACATATAAAAATTCTTACATTTTACATAAGTGGGTGAAAAAGCACTCTAAAGTTCATTTAATATAAAGGGAAATAATACATTTTTATTTAATTGCAGTTACTGTAACATGCAATGAAGAGTCCAAAAACATTACTTTCTGTTCACACTTTAGTATATTCTTTTAAAATTATTTATGTAACACCTACTCTGTTTAAAAGTATGCTAAAGTGTACAACTTTTTCACCCTCATGTATGACTTTATTTCTGAAGATATTTTTGAGATTTTTTTATTTATTTATTTTTTTCATGCAATGGAAGTCAGTGGTTACCAAAACTGTTTGGTTGCCAACATTATTCAAAATATCTGCCGAAGAAAGAAAGTCAAACAGGTTTGGAACCACATGAGGGTGGGCAAATGATGATCATTTTCATTTTTAGTTGAACTATCCTTTTAATCAGAATCAGAATCAGAGAGAGCTTTATTGCCAGGTATGTTGTTTACACATACTAGGAATTTGTTTTAGTGACAGAAGCTCCACAGTGCAACAGAGTGACAGCGACAAGACAAGACACATAATAAAAAGAATAAAATAATAATATACAAATTTACAAGATAGACAAAGTGCAAAAAAAAAGCAAAAAACAATATACAGGTCCTTCTCAAAAAATTAGCATATTGTGATAAAGTTCATTATTTTCCATAATGTAATGATAAAAATTTAACTTTCATATATTTTAGATTCATTGCACACCAACTGAAATATTTCAGGTCTTTTATTGTTTTAATACTGATGATTTTGGCATACAGCTCATGAAAACCCAAAATTCCTATCTCAAAAAATTAGCATAT